>PVJX010000316.1:0-289637 GCA_004027295.1 Dolichotis patagonum
AAAGAGAATGCACCAAGGCAGATAAGGTGGGCATATGTTTCTCTAATTCTGGGGCTGTTTCCCCACACCACTGGAACAGTGTGTATCACAGGTAGCTACTCCTGGAAAAAAGGCAATGGAGGATCATCTTGTACACATCATCTGCCTTCACCTGCTCTGCAGATGAACCACTGGATGCACAGTGTCTTCCAAATGTGAGCAACGAAATGATAAAAGAGTTGCTTGGCAAATGTGAATCATCAAAGATTCAAAATTCTGAAGCTGTCTTCAAGGGAAAAGAGATACCTTGATAATAAACTGACAGTAATGTTTCCCCTTGCTCATCTGTGCCAGCATTCCCAAAGCAAACATCCTCTTTCTCCCCAGACCACACTTTGCACTTATCCAGGGACAAAATGTCTCTCAACCTTGATCCCCAATGTGTAGCCCACGCTTCAAAGGGAGAGAAGTGAAGGAAATGAGCTTTGATTGACTGATATGAAAGCTATCAAAGGGCTTTCTGGGTAACAGATGTCACTGTTATACACAAACTGATAATCATGAGAAGATAGATGCAAGATTTAAATACAGATAGTTGAATGATGTTTCAAAAACAATCACATGGAAACTTTAGAATAATACTATTGGCTTGCTTTAAAATAAATCAAAATTTATTTTATGTAAATGAATTTTACAAATGGAATTAAAATAAGCTGTATTATTTTTATGCCATAAATTTGATGATAAAATAATAAATTTGATGATAAAATTTCATAAAAATGAAATTCAACCAACTTTATCAATTTTAATCATTTTTTAGACATTGATTAAACCAAAGATGACTGATAACAAGCTTTTGTATAAGAAGTAACTTGTAACTCGCATTTTAAACTTTTAATTTATGAAAGTTTGTAATCATTTTATTTAATACACAAGTGGAAAAATGTTTTCCATAATGGAAAACAAGGCAAATTGACTTATGTACTCCTTAAGGTTATTATGTAGGTTTCAAAGTTTAAACTTATTTTTATATTCTAGAGACCAGCTGGCATGTACATTATTTCTAGTATTGTCTTCTGGCAGAATGATTAATGTAAATAACAAAGAAGATTACATAACATCTTGGGAAAGGAACAGTTAGAAGACTGAGTTCCAGTTCTGAAAAACTCCAAAATGAAAATCATTCCTGGGTCTCTAAGGAAGACATTAACCAGAAATGTAAGAAAACTGACCTGCCTATTGGAAGTTAGAAAACCTCTAGTCCTTTGTTTATTCTTCAGTGCATTCATGCAAATCCTTCAGAAGGAGTTGTTCTCTCTTTCAAAGGGGTTTGACTTGGGCACACTTAATCACCACTGTGATAAAGCAATTAGAGGTACTCATAATTAGGACCAAACCAAATGTAAGTAATCAGAAAATTAAGGGGAAAGTGACATTACAATAGGATTGTGTTTTCTTTAGTGACCTTCTGACTGAGAAGGACAGTCTCTTATTGGTGCACAGGGACTTGGATGCATAATGCATTAATCCTACCTAGACCCCGGCATGGAAATGTTTTCTTCAAATGAAAACAATACACCTTGGAATCACTTTGTATCATTGATTTCTCAACGATGGTACCCTAAACATGAGACTACTACTGAACAGTCAGAAGTTCCATGTGTTGTCTACATAAATTAAGGTCAATTCTGCAAAAGTATTGGGTGCTTATTAAGACAGTGATGGTATGTGGGCCATCACTCCTTGAGCAAGGAGTGGACGTTTAATCTGTGGATCAAAGCACACGGGTTCTATGAGAAATGAATGGTTAAACAACAAGAAGTTTAGATCAGGGAAGCGCTTGTTGTGTCTGGTCATTGTCTTTCTCCTTTCCCCAAGGCAAACTGCCTAGACCTGAGACAGCGTCTCCTGGGAGTCTCCCTAATGCTGAGTGCTCCTGGTTGAGATAGTACCTCTGGGCCTCTTGGTGATTGAACTAAGTCTTAGTTTTGAGTAATCACTGATCCTCTGGTCACACACTGCCACAATAGTGATGAACCTTTTAGAGCTTTCAGTGATACAAAAAGCCTACTGTGGCATGTGTGCCATAGGTTCATCACCGCTGTACTAAGAGAACACTTTGGAAGACACAAACAGGACATAATCCTGATTTTCAAGAAGCACATTATATATATATATATATATATATATATATATATATATATATATATATATATATATATATTTTTTTTTTTTTTTTTCAATTCTTCTGGGAAAATACCCAGAAGGGGAATATCTGGGTCAAATGGAATCTCTAATCCTTGTTTTTTTTGAGGAATCTCCACACTGATTTCCACAATGCTTGTAACAGTCTACATACCACTGATATATGTGCACCCATGTTTATAGCTGAACAATCTGAAAAAGCCAGATTTTAAAAACAACTCAAATGCCCATCAACTGAGGAATGGATAAAAAGGATATGGTGTTTTTATACAATGAAATACTACTCAGTCATAAAGAACAACAAACTCGAGACTTTTATAGCTAAATGGATGCAACTAGAAACTATACTCATAAGTGAAATAAATAATACTTGCATGTGTAAACATTGTATTGTCTCAGTAGTGTAAAAACTGAAAGAATAAATAAGATCCAAAAGTTACAACAGATATAGCAAAAGGTAAGAAACTGCTCAACAGGAAATTATATTGTTTAATCAATTTTACATGCCTTTATCTGGTAACCTGAGCAACTATTTTGAAGATAATACTAATATAACAACAATTGTTAAATTCCTATCATCTTGGTTTGAAATCCTATATTGCTATTGATTTTGTTGTTGCTGATGTTGTTTTCCTGTTGTTGTTTTTATTTGTTTGCTTCTTGATTTTTCTGCTTTTTTCTCTTTATTAAAAAAAAGAAGCACACAATATAGTAGGAGGCCCAAGACATATATGCAACTACTCGGGTTTTTTTCCCTCCAAGAAAACACATGACTATATTCATGTATAAGCAAATTGGGGAAATTTTTCAGCATATGAAAGATGCAAGAATATGAAAATGGTATTCTAGTTCCTTAATTTTACTCAATTATAAAGGTGACCATTGGAATTTTATGTCCTGCCTCCATATCTACATCCTTAACTTCAAGCAAAGATACAGAAATTTGTTATATAATTGAGAGAAAGAAAAAGAACTAAAGACTCCCCAAAGCTATATTTGGTGAGCTTCATTTAGTGGGCTGTCTGTGAATGTTTACTTAATGTTATATGCAGGGTTTGTATTTTTTTTGCTCCAAATTAAGCATGTCTACATTTAAGAGGAGCAATATATGCATATACATATGTGTATGTATATATGTGCATGTGTATAAATAGACATCTGTGTAAATGTATGTGTACATATATGCATATATGTATATCTAGAGATATTTCATATAACTTAATGAACACCAAAAATAATCTGCAGTAATCTCAGCAAACCTGTCCCTCAAACCCATCTTACAATTACAATAATCCAGAAAAATCACCAAGTTTCATGGACACATAATCTAATAATTTAAATATTGACTGAAATAAATAGTAAAAACTTACTTTGGATTAGTGCTGCACATTAAAAGATCTCAAGGTTAATACAGTGTCAGTAGGAAAAAAAAACATGGATTCTTTTTAACTAAATGGATTTTAAGCAATGATTTTTCAAATGGAGAAAATGCAGCATATGGAAACAAGCATTCTTTCTCACCTATATTTTCACATTAGGCAAGAAAATTTTTAGGGGAAAAACTATTTTGTGATTTTTAAACCTTCTTAAGCTTCTCTGAAAATTACTCCCATGTGCGCGCACGCACACACACACACCCACACACACAGACACAGTCGTATGAGATTCTATTAGATGTAGTTTTGTTTATGTGGGCCCAAATGATTTTCCCCTGCATTCTCTCTGCAGGTTGCCCCAAGTCTCCATTTCTGTTAATGATCTATTGCTTCTGTCTGATTCAGTACAGCCCACTGGCTATGGAAATGGCAAGTCTCAGCAGGAGACAACAAAATGGTCAGCAAACAGGGCTGAGCCATGTCATTTTCCTCAAATACGTTCCCAGGAATAAAATGACAAGCTTTAAAATGTTGTCTTCTGCTCAGGGCAAATATTTCTTTATTAAACAAAAGTGAATGTCCTCTAGTTTCTATTCAAACCCCAGTGTAAAGTATGTCACTTGAAAAACTTTCATTGAAAAATAATTTAATACCTAACATTTCCCCCATAATTCATTTCTGTCTCTCTCCCACTTCTATCTTGGGGTTCAAATCCCAGGAGTGCCAGTTAATAATAACTGGTGAGACCTTAACCAAGTCACTTTATCCCTTTTTCTCCACCAAAAAGGGCTTAACTGTATTATAGACACAGGGCAAATTGAAGTTAAATGATTATCAATTAATTATCAATCGGTCACATAAATTTCTCAAGCTGATTAGTAACTTTTAGTACTAACAATAGTTTCATCTACAGCAATCTAACTCCTCATAAAAAATATATAGCTAAGCTGTAAACCCAGTGAAACAAATCATTAAGTAAGATATAATAGATACCAACTCAAAGGACCAGGCCTGGGTGTTTTATATTTAGAAAGACCCAACAATGACTTCCAGAAGATTAAATGCTGTCTAAATTCTGGATTGGGTTTTTACATTCAGTCCACCTAAATGTAATCTCAACAGAGGATACAGTTGATCTTACTATGCATTATTAAATAGTTACTGAGTTTTATCTCCTATGTGACTGCAATTCTAAAAGTATAATTTAAAATGTCATTGAACTATCCTTATGGATTAAAGATGCAATTAAAATAGCCGTTGATATTATCATTTGCCTTTATATTTAGGTAGAACTCATAGACTTTCCACTTGCAAAATTAAAAAAAATTAAAAAAGAAGAATATTCTGTCTCTTTAGGTCAATTCTAGCCTTCATTTAATCTCTGCACCAGACAAAATTTACTAAATCATTCTCTCAACCTAAAATGAAGTGTAAGAGTGGATTATTCAGAGTATTTTTCTGGTGACCCAAAGGGTCACTTGCATTTTTATATCATTAGCAATGAGGAAAAGAGTTGTTTGGACTAGACAGTTCCTGCAGCAGTTACCCAACCCCATGGGAATTTGACTAGGCTCTTCTGTGTGGGTAATTCGACCACCGCTTATGTATTTTATTCATACAGAACAACAAATGTTTCAATAATTGCACTAATGCCTCGAAATGTTTTATTTTTCTCAACAGAGAAAAAGAAAAATGATACGACATTTTTTTTCTTAGGGTTCTATTACACTGCCATCAGATAGCATTGTCCCATGGATTCCTCCCCTTGCAATCATAAGTCATCAGTTCCTGAACTGGCAAGAGTCTGCTAAGTGATATTCACAAGGAGCAAGCAGACAGTAATAAACACAGTTGGAGCCTGGGTCACCAGGAACATCTGACCTGCTCTTGGACTGCACACCTGCAGCTCCCTCTCCTCAGCAGGGTCCCTAGAGCCTATCTTATTGTTGGTACCCACATTTTTCATGGTCTTTAACAGCTAAAGGATTATTCAGGTCAGTCAGAAGAAGAAAGTAATTTACACATTATGGACCAGCCATGAGATGCTTTGGGAAACTCAGTTCTTGAAATCAGCTCTGTCTTCCACAACTGTTTTGAGGAGACAAAGGTGACAACTCCATTTTGCTTGATTTAAAGAAAGTCAAATACTTTATTTTTATTTGCTTCTCTTTTTCTTATCTGCATGGTTTGATTTTCAACATTTTCTCACTCTTTCCTCTCCCACACAGTTAGAAAAGTGGTATTTAACCATGTATGGGTACAGGGAACTACTTATGAAATATTCTTCTGTAGTAATCTGTAAGAAGCTAGCAAAGTAGACTACAAATGGGACACTACAGTACAGTACATAACTGTTCAATTTAGTACTCAATGTACTTTGAGACTTTTTTTTTAAAAAAAACCTTTAAATAATTCTGGTGCAATTCTTTCAAGCTATTTTCTGCAAGTGTCTTTTGCAGAATATGTCTGTTTCAGGATATTCACAGGTATCTGCAAACAGCTGTTTAAGAAACAATACAGGGCCAAGGGTTTAGCTCAGCAGCACAAGTGCCTGTTTAGCAAGTACAAGATCGTGAGTTCAATCCCTGGTACAAAACAAAACAAAAAAATTATCATCTACCCATCTCCAATCTATTCTCAGACCCAAACAAACTTTAAAGACCTTGAAAAGTTCTGGACACTGAGATGGGAAAGCACTTTGGTCACACTCACTGAGTTGCAGGTCCACGGTTACAGACACTTCGCTGGTGCTACTTTATCCATGCCATTCTTAGCTGATCTGAATAACAAGAACATGATATCTACCGCCACCAAAGACTATTGTAAAGTAAGAGTAATACCACTCTGGCATAGATTTGCAAATCTATGCCTCACCATATAGTATTAAAACCTACAAATTAAGAAAAATTATTCACATTCACATTTGATACATAACCTTACGACTTCCTAAGACCTCTGCCTATTTTTAAATTGATTACCTTCTCCCCCACTTTAACCTCCAAATAATTCAACCACCTTTAGTGCCATCTTACTTTTTCTTTACTAAGACAAAATATTCAGCACCCAAAGTTAAAGGAGGAAAGGTATATTTGGCTTACAGTTTATAGAAGTTTCAGTTCATAGCTGACTGCCTCCAAGGCAGGTTGGCACAACAGAGAGGCATCAAAGAGGAGAAAAAGTTAAGGGTGGGCAAATCCTAGCAACTCAGCTAAGGAGCGAAGAAGCAGCATCAGTAGTGGCAGCACCAGCCTGCCTGGTCCTTTTATCGCTTTCATGCTACCTGCATTTTGGGTGGTGGCATCCACATGCAGGGAAGGCCTTCCCACTATCCACACCGAGAGCTATGCCAACCCAACCAGGGGACCGACTAAGTAATCACACACCCTTAATCCCAGTATCATATCTTTAATCCCAGCATCACAGATTGCTGCAAATTTTAGATGAGCCTAGTTTACATAAGGATCCAGACACCTCTTAAAAGCTCCACCTATGACTGCATGAGGCTTTAGGGGACATCTAAATACATCTAGATATTAGGGGGAACACCTAAATACATTTAGATTTAGGAGGACATGCCGAGATGAGCCCTAACAGTACTTGGGAAAGAATGAAAGATGTTTTCATACCTTGCCAGGAATAATCTTATCAGCATGCTCCCAACAAAATCTGCCTCATCACAGAGATATTGCTGCCCCCTTTTTCCTCCTCCAATTCCTACCAAACGTGACATGCTAGGAGAAAGCACGTTTCAGAAGGAGGATATGATCCTCAAAGTACTCCCTCAGGGACCTATATAAACGCCAGACTTTAAAAGTTGTGACTGGAGGGAGTAAATTATAAATCTGTGGTCACAAGGAGTGCTCACTGACTGGCCCCAGCCTGTGAGATTCAGTTCCCTCCTGTTGTTGCTAAGCACTAGCTTCCATCACAGCCGATTTCACTTGCACATTACCTATGTGTTCAGTCTGTAACATCTCACTTAATAGTATGTGTAGTACCTTACCTAAACTAAGCATTGTAGGCTGCAGCTCATCTAATACTTGCGGCTATCTGTGAAGTAAGAAATACTACTGCTCCCATGGCTTAAAAAAAGTCGAGATATGAAAAGCTGAAATAAATTGCCCATTTCTATGTAACTAACAACAGGGATTCAAATCCTAGTACAATGGATTTAATAACCAATAGGGTATAACATACTGTGCCGGTCAGTTTTCATACTGGTTTTCTCCACTCATAATGGGGATGCTGAAAAGCAAAATCGTGGCTCATTTTGTGCCTTAGTATTTCCTCTGATTTGATACACATTAGACATTCAGTAAATATTAAACTAAAGCTTAGTGCTTTGAGGTACAGCATACTGTCTCATTTCCTTAATTTTGGCTACCTGAGATAAATGTTTTGTGACTAGAAGTCCCTACCTATTAGGTTCTTCTACTGGCCCAATACCATGACTTCCTCAGCAGTAACCTCCAACCCTTCTATCCACACCTCTCAGAGTGTTTCTCAGCAAATAATGGCAGATGTTTATTCTGCAAATGAAGCTTATCACGGTACATAAAATGCAGAATCAGGTCTATCTGCCAAATATATATATATATATATATATAAAATTTGGTAATATGGTAATATATATATATATATATAACCATGAAAATCCCTCTAAGAAGCTCTCCCTCTGTTCCTGATGTGAAAGGATACTGATTTGACATGATAGATGATGGATTCTGTGCAACATACATGGAGAAAATGCTATGTACTCTTCGATATATTGCTAACATAATTTTAGGAATGTTCTATTTTCTAAATCTTCTGAAATTCTGATCGACTGCTGATTCCCATTTTAAAAATCCAGTAGAGGAGGTGATAGAATCTGATAGGCAGAATAATTATATGTCTTTTTTGAGTCTAAAGGAAATTTTGACTCTGGAGATTCTTTACAAATTCTACTTCCCCTATATGCTTCTAAGTTGAGTATGAGAGCAGTTAAGACAGCTCCTCTGGTTTTTGAGAAGTTTCATTAGAATAAAAAAGTATAGTGTTACTACAAGATTTTAAATATTTTACTCTGAATTAACACACTGAAGTTAAAATCTACAGTGCAAACAATTTTTGTTGTATTGAATGAAAATTATCCTGTTTTTAACCTGAGATGGTATTACTGATGATGTCCCTGTATTTTAGTATTGATAACAGTCCTGATGAGCATCCATGTGTTTCTTCAAATCCCAAGCATGATTCTGGACGACCCAGCATACCGACAGACACACCAGCAGGTGTTTATCAAATATTTTTCAGACACTGGTTTCACCCTAAGAAGTTTTAACTACACTATCTACATCAAACCTCACCACCTCCTCCAGGAAAACATTCACCACTGCTTCCTCAATTTTAAAGATGAAGAACTCAAAGCTCAGCCAGAGCAAGAGACCATTCTATTTTTACACAGCTAGCAAATGAGAAAGGTGGGATGCGAATTCGAATTGGCTGGAGGTGAAAATCCACACACTTTGTGAATCTGCTCCCTTCCACTTGCAGAGGGTGTGGATGAACAGTGACCTGGGTATGCGAGGGAGACTCCAGACCCTGGCAGCTGAGGTTCACTCTGACTTTGCCTGGCTGGATTTATTCATCTGTTCAGTTGTTCACCAGTTATTCCTGAGAATCTATTATACCAAAAACTCAAGTTTTACACTCTGAATATACTGTTATGAGCACAGGTTCTGGCCCACTTCTGAAAGATACAGGAAACTTACACTTACTGCGGTGGTGTTTGAGTTTTTCAGAGAAAACTTACATGAGTTACTTTTCCAGATTGTAGGCAGTGAACAGCCATAATGTCCCTTTCTGTTTTTATATACAATGAGTTAAAACAGCAATGAATTTTTTAAATGACAGGTTTTAAACTTCTACAACTATACACCTTCTTATAATCATGAGTATGATTTTTGTATGGCCTGAGTTACTTCTGAATAACAAACTATGCTTTTCCCAACAAAGTGAAATTTTAAGGCAACACAATGCCATGAAATAATGGTTTGTCATCAACTCTGTGTTCTTCAGTTTTTAAAGTTTAAGAATGAGAATTTTGACCAAAACATATATTCAGATAATAAAAAAATCAAGGGGGTAATTTTGGCAAATCAAACCAAGATTCTCCAGTGAAAGGAGTTCTCTTAAGTATGAAATATTAATATGGATCGAAAACAATGCTGGGGTCAGAGTGATGCCTGCTTCATTAAAATCCAGCACTGAAGAATGAATGAGCTGCACACTGCAGCTGGGGGATCCCACTGTCTACCGTGATAACTACTTGTAATGCACAAATTAGACAATAGAAATTACATGCCTTTTATAAACTATTTCAAAACTTCCAACTCATTTATATATAGCCAGTTAGTCAGGTCAGCTGTTAGAAGTTGTGAATTAACTTTTAACATTAAAAATATTTTCTGAAGCATCAGGGCTGGTATGTTATTTGAGGTAGAGATGTGGAGAGGTGAAAACAGGCTTTAAAAATTCCTGCATTTCTTTCCAATTCTTTCTTTGTAATAAAAATACTTCAATACTTACTTTTGATTGTTTTACAGCTCAATTGATAAGGTGTGTTCCTTTTTTTTGTTGTTGTTCAAGAAAATTTAAAAGCAACTAATTTAAATATGCAAAATTATCTTGAGTTGTTCATACGTGAACTTAAAAGCCGTGCAACACAGGAAAATTAAGTAATTATGCCTCCAAGTTATTTACTGCAATTAAGCTCATTTATCATATGCAAATTAGTGCAAACTGGTCTCATTAGTTACTAAATTACTCAATATGAGCTGAACAATGTAGCACTCCAGTTTGTAATGAAAAATCCCTGTAGAGGCAAGCAGTATCAATTAAGCTAATTTGCATATGCAAATATATTCACTAACTTTCTCTTTTTCTATATTTAGTTTTACATTTTCTATCATTCTGGCTCATAGGAAGACTAAAGGGTCACTACTTTTCTCTCTCTTTCCTCTATCACAACTAAATGAATTAATCCAGAATACCTATACTATTTGAAACCATTTCATTTTACTCAGCATTGATGTAAAGTGAAATGCCATTTTATCAACAAAAGCCATCAGCAATAATATGATGCAACTTCCTAGAGATAATTTTTACTTTTGTATTTTTAAGTTACACTAAAATAAATAAGATTAAAAGTTAACTTTAACAATAAAATAAAAAATACAATGGAAGGTTTCACTCTTTCTTACAGTAGATTTTTGAAAACTACTATCAAATGTAGGAGGAATGTTGGTTATACAGTGTCTTAGTTTTGGATAGTCATCTTTTGAGTCATTTTAGGTTTATGTACTTTTCTTTGCCCAGGTGTCTAAATTAAATTAGTCTACTTTTAATTTCTTTTGCAGCATGAGAGAACAGTAGTGCTGGCATTCTTTTCGCAGACCTCAACACTGTTAGAAGAAGCTGATTTTGCTTACACATTCCATGTATTTTCTCTATCAGAATTTTGTTTAGTCTTCTACAACTGGCTGGTCTCTGATACTGTAGTGAAGCTATGATATAAGTGTTTGAGTAATAATGAAGAGCAAAATAAAAGATAGATAATAGGAAATATGGAGATAGATCTTTTTTCAAAGTGGAAGGGGATCAAGAGATGGAGGTAACAGGGATGGAGAGAGAGAAAAGGCGATGAAAAAAGAATTAAGATGTGTTATATACATGGTCCAATTCTCCATAAAGAATGTATAATTTATGACAAACATGTACTAAAAAGAGCACAAAAATAATAAAGATATACATAAGACACTATTAATTTTTTATTACATCTATCACAACTTAAAAATTATGATAGAGAATCAATACATTCTCACTTGTCTAGCAATAATTCAAGACCAAAATATTATATTGACCAACTAAATCATGATTCCAGTATGTACTTTTAATCAATTTTCAAATGTTACTAACAACAGAAATGTGAAAATTTAAATGTGAATCATCACCTGATTTTCTTCTATATCTGATCCATAAAAGCCTCTGGAAAACACAAGGCCATGTTTTTTGTTTGAGGCATGACTCTATCCTACTTTGCATTCTATGGTTGAAGGTGCTAAGAAGGGCAAAAAAAGAAAATAAATCCGATAAATCACTGAGGTCTATGATATCACATATTGCATCCACACACATTTTGGTTTATTTTGCTTAAAAATAGAAAATAGTTATATTTGGCATTTTTAGAAGATGTGTAACATAATGAAAATATTCTGCTAAGATTGTCACTACAGGTTATATCTGGGACAATTTTACTAACAAATTATCCTTACAAAAGCAATTATCACCCTCGTTGTGTTGGGGAAGACAGGTAGGTAACAACGCAACCATTTACCAAGTCTTTTCTGATGCACTCTCAGTCAGAGAACCTGAGGTGCTATGATCCTAAAATGTTCTGAGAGGTTTTGGTTTATTCTTTTTTCCTTTTTTTAAGGGCCTCTCTCAAGGCATCTGTTCTGTGGGGTTTTCTTTTAATTTGGGGGTTGGATGTTCTAAGAGTGATGCAAAACTTTACTTACAGCTAAAATAGTGCCATCAATGATACAGACATAGAAGCGTTCCTGCCAACCTCAAAATTGACACAAAGATACCACCACTGCTTTTGTTTAGAGTATTTCTTGTAAAACATTCTTTTCATTTTTTTCAAGACAATTTAAATAACAACTGCTTTTTTTATATCATTTATGTACAAATATGTTAGAACTTATGATTGTTTTCAACCTACTTAAAAAAAACATTTTTTATGAGCCAAAACAATGTGTGGATAAAATTACCCTTCAATCACTTTATAAGTACAAGACACTCATCAGTAATGCTGTGAATTATACAATGTCATTAACATATGTGTATATGTAGTTAGGTACAATGTGCTGAAAATAAACTCAAAACATAAACCTTTAAAATCTTCTACATACTAGGTATGATTTGATTGTTTTAACACCTGAGAAGTGAGTCAGGCAGCCTTCCTATAGGGTATGAAAAAATAATACTACAACTTCATATAACAATTATATAGACATTATTTACAGAGTGAAAAAGCAAACCCTCCAGCTAAGGGCATACAAATAATTAAAGTACTCCATTCATAAATCTGGCACCTGAGGGAAAGCATTTTAATAGTTAATTTTATGACTTGCAACAATGAAATTTGTTATCATTTTGTGTTTCTTTAACGTCAATAAGGTAAAATATGAATACTGTATCTGGTGCCTGAATTTGGAAAGGAAAAATGAATATCACTCACAGTTTTTCATGCTAAGGAAGTCAAAAAGTGAGAACAATAAAGCCTCAAGAAGAATTTTTAAAACAGGAACCAAATTTGTGCTTAGTCACAAACTATATTAAGGAAAGATCTCACCAAATTTCCTTAATTTTCCTAAAAGGACAAGTGGTTAATTAGATACACAAAATAAAACAAAACATGCATAATCCAGTCACAGTATGGGTGCACCAAAAATTAAGAAGTCCATCGTCACTCTTGTCCTGACCCCTATGCAGCCAGGGCCACTTGGTATACGTTTTTGTGAGAGCACTGCAGGCACAGGGAGCATGGAAGTCGGCACCTTGTGCAATGACCTCATGGGCTTTGCTGAATCGCACGCTGCTATCTTGAACTCACTTTTCATTTGTTCTCCAACTTTAGTTCCTGAATTCTATTCATTCCAGTCATATTTTCATTCTTTTCTCTCATTATGGCCTGAGTTAGGAATTTTGGGGGAAATATTTTAATCTACTATTAGTATTCTGGGTTCAATTTCAACTCTTTTACATGAACAGATTAATGAGTTTCAATTATTTAAGTTTGCTAAATCTTAGCTTATTCCATTTGAAAACATATATAATCACAGTACCTATCTCATACATATGTATTGTAAATACTCAATGAGGATATAAGAAAGGAACTTAGCACAGTATGTGAAAAACAGAATTTAGTAAAATTTCAATAAATTTATGCTGAAATCTATCTGGAGTAGGTTTGTTTTTTTCTAGTTAAAACACACACACACACACACACACACACACACACACACACCAGTTGGTATTTGCATACAAATGCAAAGCTTCATATATAATCAAAATATCAAACAGCAAGAAAATGGTTAAAGGAGTTATGATACATCTATATTATGAATAACATTGAGTCATTACTAATAATGAAAATGACCACAAAATATCGATTTTTGAAAGGCTCATTGCTAAAGCACACAAACAGCCAATGGAATTAGTTTTCCATTCATCTTCTAACACAAAATGTTTAGCCCTAGGAATTACTAGCATGTAAACATACTTTTACAGTATGAAAAGCACAATTTCCCAGATACTATCTTCTCATCTCCCACACTTCTTTTAGCACAAACATCCCGAATCTCCTTTTTCTTCCACCTTTAGCACTTGTTAATTCTGTTTTCTGCATTTTTTATTGCAACAATTCCAATTGATAAACCTATGACATATCCTTCTTCTAGAAAAATCTAATCCTATGGTTTCCTTTTCCAACTTGCATTCTTCTCATATCAACTTGGCTATTTAAGAGAACATGGCTTTCAATTTCTCTGAAGTAAGAGGATCCTTAGATAGGTAAGTACCTCCTTAGAGAACCTGTAATCATTATTAATCCTACCATTTGCTAGCACGATTCTACTTAATGACCACGTGCCAATAATTCTAACTTCCATATATGCCTCTCCTCCATTCACAAAGCTTTACTCCAGAGAAGATGTTCATTTTTTCTTTCTTTCTTTCTTTCTTTCTTTCTTTCTTTCTTTCTTTCTTTCTTTCCTTCTTTCTTTCGACTGTTACAAAACTTTCCTAATTGGTCTCTTTGTATCAAGATCTCACAAGTCAAAGTCTCCCTAGACCATTTATTTTATTTTGATAGTAACTTCAGAAATAAAGCAAATCCTTCCCCTGTTACTTCCTGAATAAAAGCCTTCTCCATGAGCTCATCACTGGTTAGACAATCAAGCCCACATCTCCAGGGTTGGCTAACCAGGTGCATAACATATAGTGCTTTTGAGTCAGACATCCTACCAAACATATTAATGGTTACCAAGATTTATTGTTACTGGTGTTCATGCTTTTGTGTTTGATGGTCCCTTTGATTGGAATATTCTTCTATATTCTCCACCTAACGAATTCCTATCCAACCATGGACAACTCAGATGTCTTCTATAATGCTTCATGCCTCATGCAGAGCCTTGCTACTGTCTCAGCACACTTGACTAGTGTAATATTCCTCACTTAATAAGGCCATTTGGTTCCTTTTTTTCCTCAAACAAATGTAATCTAGTTAAAGACAGAAGCCACATAAAGCAAATTTTGTGCACCGGTTAAGTATCTGAAGCATTTGGAGGACAGTAAATGACTGTAACTGTGAAGTTGGAGATCCTAGCAATGCCTTGCTGACCATGCAGATTTTATCAAACATTTACAAGGAAAGGAGGGCAGGAATGAGGGATGGGAAGGAGAACTTATCTCTAGCCCCCGTGAATCAATTAGATTCTACAATGGACCTGAAACAAAATCTAGAAACCACCTAACATTTATGGAACACTGGGATCCTGCTGAATATGGTACAGACATGAGTTTTTGGGGTCATGGATTTCTATGCTAATCAGGGATGACAGCCAAGTAGATAACTTATAGGAGGCTCCTCTTTTTCAGCTACCCAGTCTTGGGCCAGGGATTTAGCTCAGTGGCATAAATGCCTGCCTGGCAAGCATGAGGTCAAGAGTTCAATCTCTGATACCAAAAAACAAAACAAAACAAACAAACAAACAAATCAACTACCCAATCTTCTCTTGATCACAATTATTTTAAAAAAAATAATACATTAGGCTACCTGTAGAATATAGAATATTATGTACACTCTTCACATAGAATATTATATAATTCTTCACCTCATAACCAGTTGTATTAAAATCAAATGACATTAAAAAATTCTAGTTTCTATGGCAATTCAAGATTATATAACTCCACAATGCTTTGAAATCTTATGTAAAAGTCAACCAACCCATCTACTTATATATTCCCTAAAGCTAGTAATTATTTACACATTCCCTTAAAGCCAACAATTTTTAACTTATTCCAAATGTGGCCACTTATATTTCAGAGTGTTTCTTTCCCTTTGTATTTTCCTATTATTACATGCTTGCAGTACATAATAACTACATTCATCATGGGGAGTTGGTACAAGTATTTGACACATCTTAATTCATTTTATATCCTCTGTTCCTCCCCCTGCATTCATCTCATGCTCCCTTTCCCAACTGTAAAAGATGTATCTTCCTGTTTCCTATTATCTATCTTCTATTTTGTTCTTTAATTTATTTAAACTTTGGTTTTCTTATATAATAAAAACCATGAGATATTTTTAAATTTCTGTGTTTCATTTATTTCAGTTGACATTACAGTCCCAAAGTGGTTCCATTTCCTGACAAATGACACAAACATCCTTCTTTATGGCACAGTAGTACTCCATCACGTACAATCGCCACATTTTCTATATCCATTCACCTGCTGATGGATATAAAGGCCATTTCAAGATTTTTCTATTATATTGTGCTCCATAAACATGGGGTATCCATGTATGACTGTAATAAGATGTTTTAACTTTTTCAGGAATATATCCAGAAAAGGAAGAACCTGGTCATATGGAATTTCTATCTTTAGTTTAGTTTTGTAAGCATCTACATACTTATTTCATAGGGAAATGTTCTGATATGAAGGTTTTGGTTTTTTTTTTTAATTTCCCTTCAATTTGTACCTATTGCTTTTTCATCCATACTCTGAAGTTAAACAAAATCTACCTAATCATTTTTTAATATTTTAACTGTCTTTGAATATGTATTGTCATACATTTTCCAAATTAAACTCTCTTGGGCTCTTTGCCATTTTTCATGTGCCCTGATTTTTAACTCTCTTGCCAGTGCTGTTAATCCTCCTCCAAATGGCATCAGCTGCCTAGGTTTCTCTTAAAGTGTGGCATTGAGGTAGAGTACGACCAACACAAAATGAAAAAGAGCTGGCAGCCTCTTTTTAGAGCCTCTGTTTTCTCAATGAAACAAACTATTAAATTGGCACTTGAGACAGATAATCTACATTATATTTTTATACTGAGTTATATCCAATTTAAACTCTTTAAATTTTGTCAGTTTTAAATTCTCACGATTCCTAAGTCATCCTCCCCACATAACTTTAGAGTGATGATTTCCACAAAGAATTCATATAGAAGATAGCTAACTATACTACTAATCGCTGTTAGTTCATCAAAACAACAATTTGTGCTTTCACTGTTTGATCATTTTTCTTCAAGCCCATATTGTGCAATCTAAACAACTACTTTGAAGGTGAAATACAATGTATTAACCAGTGTTAATCGCGTATTACCTTGTTTTGAAATTCTATATCATCATTTTTTTGTGTTAAAATTTTAAAGAATTCAGAGGATAATAATCTAGTATTACTTTTTTTTTTGTCTTTTTGAGACAGGGGCTCACTATGAAGTTCAGGCTGGCCTTGAGCTCACTTTGTAGCTCAGGCTGGTCTCAAACTTGCAAGGATCTTGCTGCCTTAACCTCCCAAATGCTGGGATCACAGGCATGCGCCACCACACCAGCTACTTTAGGGGTTCTCTTTGAACACTTCTTTCACTAAATTGTAGGCAAGAATATTTCATAAAATAAAAAGGAGTAATTCTGAATCACATCAGAACCAACCATGTATATAAAGTGTAAACTATAAGGTGATTATGCAATTTTCCCCACTTTTTTTTATTAGTACATGTTTGCAGTATATAATGACTACGTCCCCTGGGAGGAGTTGGCACATGTACAAAACACACCTCAGTTATTTTTCAACCTCCCCTTAGTCCTTTTCCTTCTCTCAATCTCTTGATCCTTTTCTCTTTGAAAAAAATTCTGTCTCTCCTATTATTTATCTTTTATTTTGGTCTTTCTTTATAATTTAAGTTTCTCACATAAAAGAAACCATGCAATATTTAATTTGGTATGACAGATTTGTTTCACTTAACATGGTCATAAGATTCACCAATTTTTCTACAAAAGATTTAAGTTCATCTTTCTTTATGGCAGACTAGTGCTCCATTGTGTTTAAATAATACTTTTCCTTTATTCATTTATCTGCTGATAGACATATATGCCACTTCAAAGTCTTAGCTACAAGAATTGTACTGCTATACACATGGATGTGTCATTGTAATATGATGTCTTTAGCTCTTTCAGGAAATTATTTTATTTAAATTTTAAAAATTAGGGCCAGAGATATAGTTCAATAGCACAACACAAGGTCCTGAGTTCAATTTCTGGTGTCAAAGTACATAAATAAGATTTTTCCAGTTTTTAAAAAATAAAACATTACTACATTAAAATAAAATTTACCATTATTCACTTCCAAAACATTCCTTCTTGCTCAAAATATTCCCCTTGCATCAAGCATACTTCTCCTATCGTTCTTGCCACTTTCTGGAGCAGTTCTCGAAGCCCTGTTTTGTGAACAGCCTTATCGGGTGTGCTCAGGACTACAGAATATGCCGCTGCTGGGTGCCATCCAGTGGGAAGGTGGGCCTGTAAAACACGGCAGTGCGTCCTCATTCACCAGACCTGGCACTGTGTGACTTGTGGCTGTTCTGCAAAGTCAACATGATTGTGAAGGTAAACTTTTGAAGTGATTCAGGACATTGAGGTAGATACAACAGTACAACAAAAGAGATTCATGAAAAAAGGCCTTCTAGAATTAAGTCAAAGAGAGGCAAGAATGATAGGATAAGTGTGTCTGAAAGTGAGTTGAAGTATTTTGAAGGGAATTGGTGGCAATATGTCTTTTACTATGCTAAAATTTTTTAACATGTAAAATATTTGCTGCAGTTTTCAGTCACATTGCACATATTATGTCCCCTACAAAGCTTGATAGTGGAGATTCTGAACAAACTACGTAGAAGAAAGAAGGACATGATTTCAAGATGTAGAAACATCATCTCTTTTTGTATTCTTAAAACTAAATCTAGGTTAGTGCCAAGGTAAATTAAAATTTTATGTATATGATAGAATAGCATCTGTCAAGGTAGGTTACAAGAAACATCAGTTGATCAGCTATTTTAACAGGTATTAATGGAGAATGACAAATGTAAAATAAACAAAAATAAAGACTTCTCAAATCCTTACATTTGCAAATATGAACTGTCCCTTCTCGGATCTTACAGAACATCAAAATTACCTTAGAAGATTTTGAGTATGATTCAGCAGATACTGGTAAGCCTACATCCTGGGAAACACCTGCTGGCTGACTGACACTACTAGCAGAAGAAGTGCGTTGGCGCCTTCGGGGAATTTGACCATGAATAACTTTTTACTTTTCAGGCAGAAAGCGGGAACAGTTTTTTTAGTGGGTGTGTTTTAGGGAATAACATGCTAGATTAAAACTACTTTTTGACTATTTAGAAAACAAAAGTACCATTGACATTATTTTCAAACTCTGATTTCAGAGCATTTTGAAGTTTATTTTTATTTAGCTACAAAGTTTATCTAAGAAAAACAACCAACTTTTAGAAACACAAACTGTCTAAATATTCAAAATATGTCTCCTCAAATTCCACGTAAAAACAAATTCCATAGTAAAGGAAGCCTTGGTTGTGACATTTATTCCGAAAGCAGGAACGCTATATGACAGTTTCCCACGATGTGCTGAATGCCTGTCACGGTGTCAAGAGAAGGCATTTGGGTAAGTAAGATGCTGAGTTTGGAATGAACCCTCTCTAGGGCTGAAGAACTACAGTTTCATCCTCATAAACTTCACATTCATTTGTCATGAAAGTCACTGGAAAAATATATTATTAATGGTCTCGTTTACTAAAAATAGACTTTAAAAATTTTGTCCTAAGAAATTGTCAGATTTGAGGAAGCAAATACTATGATTGAAAGCATTTAACAATACAAACTCAAGCAAAGAACTGAAGTTAGGCAACACATAAAATGGCACAGTACTTTTGCAATAAAATCTGCTCTTCCAAAAACAATACGTAGCTCCAAAGACACACACATATACCCACTTACAAATATAGCACACATACAATCACTCTGGGAACAGCCAGTTACTATACATTGCACATCAAATAAATAGTGCAACTCATCTAAATTATTACAGCACAAATAATACTTGCCCTCCCTTTCTCATTAATATTCTCTCAAAGGATGGCTTTCTAAAAAGAAAAAAAAATACAAATTCATAAGCATTTCAGAATTCCAAGTAAAAACAGCAACAAATACACATCTGAAATAAAAATGTATAAATATTTAAAACATTTATAAAATGAATAAACATACGGATTTTTCTTGGTTAAATTAAAGCAATTTTCTTTTTCTTTTAAAGATACCTGTAAAATGTGACTTCCCAAATGTGCTTCAAATACTTCAATGGCTAGTGCGCTGGGGCTTCTCCTTCTTTGTGCACCTATAACTTAAAAAAAAGAAAGAAAGAAAGAAAGAAAAGGAAGAAAAACAATTAAGTAGGAGTTCTGATTTCATAATGTCAGCTTAATTTCTGTCCAACTGCACCACTACCCAAACATGATA
This sequence comes from Dolichotis patagonum, assembly GCA_004027295.1. Classification (NCBI taxonomy): domain Eukaryota; kingdom Metazoa; phylum Chordata; class Mammalia; order Rodentia; family Caviidae; genus Dolichotis; species Dolichotis patagonum. The sequence goes on from PVJX010000316.1 coordinate 20,192, forward strand.
TCAATGAGATCTGAAAGAAATACTACTCAGTATTAATTTTGATTCTGAGTTGTCAGAACATGAGCACAGTATACGCTGAATATTAACTTCTAGTAGTATTAAAAAGAAAATCAAAACTCATACCCAGTTTTTAAAAATTCCTTTTGTTTTTCCTAGTATACTAAGGTAAAAAACTCAGGTATTTTTATTCCTTTAAATTAAATTAAATTAGTACATTTTTAAATTAAGGTATTGGTATTTTTCAAGCATCTACAAACTACTTTCCACCCCAAAGAAATCTAAACTTGTCACATCTTCTAGGCTAAGAATAAATGAATAGGACATTTATTGTATTTTCTAATGTAATAACTATGATGGTTTAATAAAAGCAAACAGATAAGAGATTCTCATTAATGACCATTTGTCCTAGTGAGAAGAGTCCCGCACAGCTGGACTTCACAGTCACTGAGTATTCACATGTAACTATGCTACAGGACCCACAAAGAGCACACGGGCCGTTTGTCAGCAGGCGCCTTTGGTCAGCCACTGCTCTTACCTAAGTCTCCCAACAGGGCTGCCCTCCTGCTCACCAAGGGGTAATCCTTCCCCTCCTGGCCCACTCCACAAACTCTGCCCTCAGGGACCTGCCACACATAAAACCCCAACAACTCTTAACAAAATTGGTCTTGTAAGGTGTGATATTGGGAGATCCAAAAGTGAAGGTTTCCTCTTCACAACTTTTTAAAACATGAAGTACCAATTTGCTTTTAAACATAGACTTCTGTTCTGTTTTGTTTTTAATTCCAAGCATCATAAAACTGTTTGCTTCACAGTGATTTATAAAAGATTCATATCTTCTCGAGATTTCCAACAAGTAAATTCTCCATATCCCCTTGCTTTTCATGAAAAATTTTATTACAAACCTCTGCTTTTTCAAGCCTAGCTGCTACTAATTGAAAATCATATAAAAATTCTCTATTTCTGACTTCTAAACATACTTTCAGCTAGGTGACAAGAAAATTTCAGCAAAATACTACTGGGAGAATTTTGTTTCATTTCAGTTACTGAGTCAGTCTGTTGGAGCCATAATTTAATAGGATTATAATATAAACACATTTATGATTTTTGTGCTGTGCTGTGGTAGAAAGTTTACCACTGCAATGTCTGAAAGGCACTTTGAAATTAGCTTGAGTGTTCAGAACCTTTCTGGCAAGAGAAAAATAAAAGAATTTTTTTTCAGCGGAAAAATTTATAAAATATAATTGAAAAGTGAGTATTCCAGTAGAAAGGAACCTAAGAGATCTCTCTTCTCCAGCATCCTTGTTTGCTTGAGAAGCAAAATATGCAGCTACAGTAGTAATTTTAAAACAGAAAAATCAGTTTTTTATCCTGAGATTAATCTTTACTATAAGCACAGACACAGGATTTAAAATATTTTAATATTTAAATATATTTAAGACAGCACTACCGTGTATGTGTGTGTGCGTGTGTGTTTCTGATTAATTTCCTATTCTAACATGCACATTACTCCCTTCAAAACTCCTTTGGCATTTTTGATAATGCAGCTGTCTTGCTGAATACTGTTTTCAGTTTCTAGAGTGTTAATTGCACATTATGGTAGCTTGGTGTGAATGATCCCACATGAATAAAATCTGCAGCCTTTTTTTTTTAAGATTATGGGGGCGGGTAGCTTTGGGGAGGGAAAGGGGGGATGGAAAGACTTCTAGACTGTCCACTCTCTTTTTGAGGCAGTAATTATGATTCAGAAACATCACTATTAGCAGTTCATAATTTGTGGGGCACTTCAGGGCTTTCAGTTACAAAGTCCAAAACATTAAAGCACTGTACCCCATTTAAAAATGTACCAACTTTAGGAAACAAGCTATTCTACAAATGACTGGATCAAGACTGGGGCCAAGACAGCAACAGCCACTAACCTATAGGGGACCTTAAAATATGACAGGAAATGTAGGAAACGTTTATTTACTACCAGGCCCATGAGGCAAGCTTCAATGACCACAGATGGCAGCTCAAACACTTTCTAGAAGCCCAAGAAACCATTGTCTTGAATAACATGCAGGGGTTATCAAGCCAGGTCTTTACTGGTCTTTCATTTCTTGAGTTTTCCCCACTAGGCTCAGACTGCTCTCCAAATAAATGCCTTCATCAGACCTTGCACCTGAGAGTCCTACCCGCAGTCATTCTTTGTTCTTTAAATCCGCTAGAAACAGAAGTATGCATCCCCATACATGCTAGCATAATATACAAGTGTCTTGTAAGTAGTTTCATCCTATTCTACTCAATGGCATTTTTATGGTTCTGGAACTTCTCTTGATTTATATGTTTTTCACTTATGCAGGTGATGTGGGGCTGTAATGACAGTTCCTAATTTTACAACCAACATAAATATGTTAAACAGGAGCCCATTATGCCCCTGGTAGGAGCCTTGCTTTAACACTGGCATTATTGGTAACTGAATAGATATTAAATACATTCTTACCTTGCTTTTAACCTATCATATGTGGCATTTTGAGAATTGAGACATTGATAATTCAGGAACAATGTAAATATAATTACTTTGTTTCTCTGTTTTAATCTTATGGTATTTACAGAGGATCATTAATGTTTAAAGATCTGAAGGGCATTTTGTCTTATGAGAATCATACTTTATGAAGCTTTCATAGATTTTCTTATTTTCAAAATTTACTGATTTTAAACCTGTTCGGTAGCCAGGATATAATATATATGCATTACTGCTCAACCATCACTGTTTCATCTCATTTGCTTACATATTTCATTTTTTGTTCAGTTAAAAGATGACTTTTTTAAAACTTAAAGAATATCAAATTAGCCAGTGTGCACAGACACACACACACACACGCATACGATACTTCCAGATAAACAAAAGATGTAACCCCTTATCTATGAAGATTATGTCACTACCTGACAGTGAGGACAGCTACATAATTTGAACAGCTTATATAAACTGTTAAAAGAAAAAAAATCAAACATAATTCAACTGAAAATTATATTCAATATTTGCTCAGTACCTATTTGATGCTGAAAATCTCTAGCTGCTATAAGGATTACGGACCCTAACAAACACTTGAAAGGAAAATTTTAACCCATTTAAAACAAAACCAGGCCAAGCATACAATTATCATCAATAAGCCCCTGGTTTCTACTGTCCTGTTTTACAAGAGTTAAAGCACCTCAAGTGTTAAGAGACTCCAAATAGAAAAATATATGAAAAGAGAAAGGTTTTTTTTCTTTTTTTTTAAAAGATCAACTAAGGAAATCCTGATAATCTCTTTCAGAAACCCAGAACAATCTGCTGAGTCATTAGGACTGCGCATTTGGCCTTCCTCTGGATCAAAAGAATATACAGAAGGATACCATAGTCTGAAAAATCAGTTTTACCCCTCAACAGTATCAGAAACAGTGTTATAATCTGGAATCTTCAGCATGACCTCTCAGGGTGGTCACTGAGAATTAATTCTGTTCAGTAAAAGACAATCCCTCTTTCAGAACACACCACACATGCCCCGCTGGCGTCTTGGCCAGCACTCCTCTCCTCTAGGGATGCACAAACATGAGGAAGGCTGAGGATTAGCACTCAGTGGGAATTTGACCTATTCAGGCAAAAGGTCAACTTGCCATGGAAGAACCCATTACAAAACAGAAAGAGGACAGCTCAGTGGACACACATAATGAAAGGGGAAAAGACACGAGCCTTCCTCGCCTGTGTCCTGCCTTGCCCTTTTCTCTCACAGCCCTCCCCATCCCAACCCCTCAGCAGCACAGTCTTTGGAGGGAAGTACACCACGGGCCACAGGCCAGCAACATAGGGACGTGCTACTTAAGGAACCTCTTGAAAAAGATATTCCAAAGTGAGGACAAGTGTGACATCATGAGGGACCATTTCGAGTAGTTTGTTTCACTAAGCAAAGCTAGCAAGGGCATATTGAGAGGATCATCTCAGAGAAGCTTTCTCAACTCTTCTAATACTCTGGAGAGCAGGAGGTGAATGTCGCCCTAAAGTTCTACAGGTAAAATCGCAAAGATGAAGTTATTCACTCAATAAAAAGGAAAGCTTTGTGCCGGCTCACCTCTGATGGCTGCCCTCTGAATCCCTCATCCAAGGAGCAAGGATGTGCTCCCACACTGAGCTTGGCAGAGGGAAGGCCAAAGGACATGCTTAATGGAATCCCCAGATATCACTCCCTGGGCTTTAGCACTAGGGCTAAGCAAAGTCAGGGTCTGGGAAAGAACAGAGTATAGAATGCTTAATGAGTCCTTCCATGGCTACAGAAGAAAAGAAAAGGGATTTCTCTTGAAGAATCTCAATTAGCCTCCTTACTCTAGGGTTAAGGAAGTCAAGGAGGGTTTCTCTGGAAGGGGTCTCAGAAGTTTATGAAGTATGTGTTAACGTGTGTGTTTCCCATCAAAATCAACATTTCTATGTGTGCATGTAATATGGGACTAAATCTTCCTTCCGAATTGGGCCCTTACAGCCCTGCCTATTTCTTATGGGCACAAACTGCATCATTTCAACACTGAAGCCCTCAGCTGTTTCTGTGTGCCTTGGACGCAGGGATTTTAGTTTGGAGAAGAGACACTGAGACAGCGCGAGGTTCCAGCTTAGCCCCTCTAGCAATGCTATAATTAAAACTGTGCTATGGAGAACACTGGAACATCATTGGAAGCACACAGAGTTTTCATGCAATACATCTCATAAATATCGGAAAACACATAAGGATTTTCAATGCATTTTCACCAAGATTAGCATCTGTTCTTTAAAGTGTAAGACAAGGGACGATCAGAAAAGACAAATGGGTGAGCATTGTTAATTAGGCATGTGAAAGCTAATTAAAAATGAATACAAGGGGGAAAAAACTCTTCCTATATTCGGACAATAATCCACTGGTCTTATTTTTATATTCTTATTTAGAGGAATTTTTAAAATTAAAAATACATTTTCATAATTCACATCTTAGAACCTATTATGTACTACAACCATTGTCAAGTGCTACCAATTTAGGCAAAAAGATTTTTAAGAATATAAGTGACATTTTAAGCAATCTTGTGTTGACTCAAAATTCTTTGGTGCAACATTTATTTAAATTTCTCCCATAATTTAAGTATGGATTAAATGTGTTAGGGAAAAGAAATAGAGATAATATGACTGTGAAAGTTTCAATACTTACAAATGCATTATTGAATTTGAGAAAAAAGAAACTGTCTACTCTTCTCAAAGAAGTACATTTACACGGCTTCAACTACTAAAGAATTAAGGGGAAAACTTGTCACACTTAGTAGGATGTGTTTATACTTCTCATCTTCTTAATAATTAACTAACATTTATGTGACTTTTGATCATATATCTTTACAGTATTATATACCAAAACAGCACAGTCCTCTAAATGTAAAGCAGTACCCCAATATCACTGTAAAAAGTGTGGCAGTATTTTCTTTTATTTGATCAGCAACAAATAATAGGGGCTTCCTTTTAGTACTAAGTTTCCATTTTAAAGATATACTTTGCCCACCTCACCTTCCCTTTCCATGAAAGCAAATGAGAGTTCTGAGGCAGATATTTCTCAATTTGCAGCTAGCAAGAGAAGAAAGTGGTCTTTCTCCAGCAACCTGGTAGTGACTGGGAGCTACTGCATGGCTCTCACATGGGTCACTCATAGGACAATGAAACTTCTTTATGAGAGAACCTACACTTCCCATTGACCATGGAATTCCTGATAGTGGTTTAAGCTGCTGCTGGGATCACAGCATATAAGGGAATGAGGAAGCTGTGACAGTCAGTGTCCCTAAGGGTGGATCCTCAGGAAAAAATCCATTCTTTTCTGCAGATTTCCAGTAGAGACAGAAAATATGTTGGGTTGTACATTCATCTCCTCAATATGGGGAAGTTTTAAGACTGAGACATTCACAGAATGACTTCAGAATAGCACATAGGAGGGTCTTTGAATGGCAGTGTTTTAAGTTTTATCTAACATGAGTATGCAAAGTAAAATATCCTAGTTTATTCTGGCTCAGGGTTACAGCAGAAAACCTGTAAAGCCCCTTACTGTAAGACATGTGCTATGCTGGTGGGCAGGTCCTGATGTTGGCCGAGATACAGTCCATCAGCAAGGCTGTCCCACATGGTGAAAGGGTTCTGAAGGCCACGCAAAGCAGGCCTTGCAGGCATTTCTTAGGCCCCAGGCTGATCAGGAGTCTGTTCTTGATTTAAGAAGGTGTTCTTTTTGCCCTTTTCTTGACTTATTTTCTCAGGACTGGCTGTGGAACCCAGGACTTTTGCTCTCAGTTATATTCTCAGCCCTCCTCACTTTTTTCTTCTTTTTTTAAAATTCTGAGAAAAGGTTTTACTAAGACACTAAGTTTCCCAGGTAGGGCTTGACTTGCCATGCTATGGCCAGAGCCTCCCAGAGTGCTGGGATTGTAAGCATGCACCCCCATGTCCAGCTAAGGGACTCACCTTCAGTTTCAGGCTCTCATCCTGAGATGCTTATTTTGCTCTTATTTCATTTCCTCTTCTCATGAGATCTTCTGTTATACCTCTTACTCTGAGAATAATGCCATGTATCTCTCTTGAACTAAGCCACAATTCATAGAAAAATACCAAATACCACACTCTTCAAGGATAAAATAGAGGACAGATCAGATGTGGGACTTGAATACAACACTAATTTTGTGGTTTAATGTGTCTTTTAATTGGCAATAGCTACCTTTGCCACAAACACACTAAATTTTTTTTTTTTGACTAGTGTAAATTTTTAATGGGGTTAAATTTGTTATGCTTACAGGAAAAAGGGATTATTATACTTTCATTTTGCAAACTGTCTTACAATCTTATATACTGAGTCCTGCTTTCTGGCTGTGACCCCCCCCCCCCGACCTCAGGGACACTCAGCACAGGACCTTGCCCAGCATAAAGAAGTGGAGATTACCAGTAGTAGGTGCACGTCAGTTGCACTGACTGGTGAAGAGAAGAGATTTACATCTGTTATCTAGATATTTCTCTCAGGCTGAACCTTTCACTCCAATCCCAAAGCTTTAGGTTATGACATTTGTGCCATCTGCTACACATACTGAGGTAAGTCAGGCAAACCTTGTTATTTCCAGTCTAATGCTCCATCCACCCACTGAGAATTCCTAGACCATTAATATGACAGAAACTAAGAATTTTTGGCTCTGTAAGAAGTTACTTATGTGGGAAAAAGGTGATGTCACCTGTCCTCTCCCTCTTTTCTCTCCTGTCCCATTATTCAAGCACTCAGTCATCCTCTCCCTTTATCCTTCTCCTTTTCTCTTCCTCTTTTTATCCTAGCTTTTGGGCCACATCAAGACCCTGACAGAATGTTCAGTAACATTCTTTTGGCCAAAGGAACAGTCTACATAAATAGTTTGTAAAACAGGATGGGTTGGTCCGAAGGACACAAGGCTCGATTTGTAAGAGTACCTTCTCTTTAAGTCACTCTAATCATTTTCTAAAACTCAACAATATGGTATGTTATGGCTATGGTATTATACTTACCCACCCAAAGCTCATTGAAGGCTTATAAGGTGAAATATACCAACTCCATTGACCTCAGTGCTACAGACGTAAGCCAGTCTCTCATTTCCATGTCTAGATACGTTGGAAGAAGAAAGTTAAAAATATCTATGCAGAATGTTTATTGAGCCTCTCCTCTGTGCCACAAACTGTGTCAGTGAATATAAAAATGAAGAGGTTTCACACTGGCCCTCCTGATGATAAGAACCTAGTGGGGATATTGCCACTATGCCAATGAATAAAATGCAGGAATGTGCAACTCGGCTCAGGGTAGGGCAGGGATGGAGGATAAGGTCATATACTCCAATGTACTTCTTAGACAGGAAGGAAAGGGTGAACACATATTACCCAGCAACATATGCAAGGCCCCACACTCATCCTCTAGAATCCAACCAATTAAGGTGCCACACAATGGTCACTCTGTAACAGTCAGGCACGTGCACTCAGCAGGCCCAGCATCTACTCAGTGCTACCTGAAAACCCTCCCTTTATAATTTTAACTCCTGTTCTATTTAAACACCACTGCCTACATCAAAGTCCCCGAGACACATATCCACATCACAGCATCCAGCTCAGTACTATGCCAGGCAGTTCTGTCACCAGACTGTTCTATCACTTCAGAGTAATGAATGGAACTGTCATGACTCAGGTCCCTTATTGTAGGATGAACAGTTCATCCAAGATGCTGCTTGTCCTGTCTGCTTGGAGAAGGCGCTCACTGGGAAGACTTATATTATGGGGTGGCAGCTGCTCATAGGGTTTTGGAGTCAGAGACACTGTTCAAAATCTTCCCTTTATCCACCACTATCTGGGTTATTGTAAAGTTAGACTCAATCTGTCAAAATAGTGAATGTCTCCTAGAACAGTTGTAAGAATATGTCACAGGCCCTGTCTCTCTTAATTTTTCTCCTAGAATTTGCTCACATATTATCTGTCTCTCCACTAGCTGTTACCTTCACAGACCAGAGGAATCCTTTTGTGTATTGTTGAAATATTAGCAGTTAGAATAGGGCCCAGAACCCAGAAGGCACACAAAAATTACTTGTGAATAAATAAACACTGCAGAGCACAGTCCCCAGCCACAGGAAATGCTTGGTACACACCAGCTCTCCCCTTCTGTCCGGAAAAGCAGGCAGCACGCTGAAGATGATTTCACTATAACACTCTTTATCCCAGTATTAACAGGAATCTTTAGGACTTTTTGTCCCTGTATGTTGTTGCCAGCTCCCGCCTTCTCTAGCATAAGATATCAGAATTATAGTGTCATCACAAACTCCATGAGCCAAGTGCAGTCAGGGCCTCAAACCAGTGTAAACATTTCACACACACTTGGGCAAAAAGCCAGCAATTCACTGAGTGTCAGCAACTGCCCAGTGAATTTTCTTTTGAAGGATTCACTCATGTCCTATTCGAGCAGTAACTGGCATTCATTTTAAGATGCTGAATGCCTCAGACACAACCTGATTAGGTAAATGTACACAGTTGTTACCACTGAAAACCCAAATAAGCTTTCACAACTTCACCATCTTCCCTCTCATTTCATATGAACAAAAGGCCACAAAATTATCAATGTTAACTAAGCATGATCTAGGTCTTGCTTGTGTTAGCAGATCAAGGTCTGCATCACCATTGTCACCTGCCCTTCAGGGACTTACAGAGGAGACAAGTCATGCAAAGTTAGAAACTAAGAGCAATGGGAATAATTTAGAGTGGACTAATGAATTAACAAGTTTTCGAAACTATCATATTTGAAATCCAAACAAGAGACAAACATAACCTGGTAAATTTATGCCTACTATGCAACATGTTTAGGAGAAAAAACTTCAAGACTTGCCACTTAAATTCAAGTTTGGGCTCAACCCATTCTCTATCAGAGGTTCATAACATGTTTCCTTCTTTGGATAAAAAAGCTGCTTTGGTAAACTCTTTTCCTACAATAGTAGTCAAACAGAAAACTTTGCATATACAAGCAGAATACAACTTACAGAAAAGTTCAAACCTACCCACTCACATACTCCAGTTCAATAATCCTTGCTTTGGGTAAGAGCCAGGCATTCTCATATGCCCTATACCATCAGTGGGACTGAACAAGTGATTCACTGAATGAATGAGTGAGTAATCAAATGAATGCTCAAATGAATGAATACAAGAAGATTCAGTCAAGAGAGAATACACAGCCATAGCAGACACTTGCATTCTGTGTGGAGACTGTGAGACTGAAAGAAGCAGCCAGTTAGTGGGTTTATTCACAAAAATTGCCTTGTGGAATTATACACTGATCCTCCCCTTCTAAATGCAGACAGAGGGAGGAAAGGAAAAAGAGATAATGAAGGTTTGCAAATGAAGTGGGTACAACTGTGCAATCAATCAACATTTTCTGAAAAAGAATCTGCATCTCTTGCCAAAAAATCTGAACTAAATAACTGAACCAGAATTCTGATGAGAACGGACTTTGCCACTAGCCAGTCATTTTTATCTGTCTTCCAGCTGCTTTGCTTATCTTTTCCAGAAAGCCCTGGATCTCTTCAGTGTGATGGGTTCAAGCACAGGAATTTCTTTAACCATGGACAAATGCAGACTCTTTACTGAGTGTTTACTGTTTCAGGTACTGTGTTAATTGGAAAGGATATATTCCAATTATTTGTATAAGTATTCAATGAACACCTACTAAGTGCCAGGTGACAGGCCATAAGAGAGGGAATAAAGAAAAATGTCAGATAAATAGCTTTGCATAGAGCTGGCATCCTAGTAGGAAAGTCAGACAGCAAGACCAATAATAGTAATATATGCACATCTATACATGAGAAGCAGTAGGAAAAGAAACCAAAGCATGAGGGAAAGAAAAGGTAGGGATTTCAGCTTGAGAATGAAACATTAGGGAAGACCTGTCATAGATCGTAACATCTGATTAGAGATATGAGTAAGGTAAAAGAAGGGTATGATGTTCAGGGGAAGGAATAAAGGCTCTATTATAGTTGGAGCTTATCACGTTAGAAAAAAAACTGTCAAAAACTCAGCACCCTTAAGGAATGTAGAGAGAGCCTCCTGGAACAGTAGCAAAGTAATGACTGACTTGGTGGATCCCAGGAGAAAGAGCACCTACCTAGAGTGGGGCTAGTGCAAAGCTGCAAGAGAGAAGAGAACCTGTAGTAGAAGTGAGTATAACCTCTTCAGGAGAATGGATTGGTGTGGAAATTGAGGTACAGAGAGCACTGTACACAATGATACTACTGAGCAAGACGCTGAAGAGTCATGTTAAGAAGAAAAAATGGCAGAAAGCATCTGTAGGACCAATCACAGCAGACCTAAACACTGCACAGGAGTTTGGAGTCCATACACAGCCATGGAGATCCGCAAAAAGCCCGGGCAGGGAGGCACATGAGCAGGGGTGGATGTTACATCAGTAGGGTAGTATGCAGAAAGAACTGTATTTGGAGGAAGGATGACAGAGTGGCGACTGTATAGTCTGGTCAAGAAACAAGGAATTGACTCTAGTATATAAGTTTATGAGTCTGTAGATAGAATTAAAATCTATAAGTACTGTGAGAGCTTTGAGTAGTAAAGGAAAATAGGAATTGAGAGTGAATTCTTGGGTTAGCAAACAGTATTCCATCATTCCCAGGGATAGGACATTTTAATTTATTTCTATTTTTTGGAGAGGGGTTCTAATTTTTTACCTTAATCCCAGCATTTTGTTTCATACAATAGGTCACTGTAGAAACAATTGCAGAATTCAAGTTCTGGCTTATAAATATTACTTAGGCAGCACATAAGTCAATCACAAAATTTGTGCCTTCATTTTTTGACTGGTTGCTCACTTTTTCATGTCTGTATCTCATAATACGAAAAACTACTTTGAAGATAACAATACGCAATATGTTAACCACTGTTAATTTCTTATTATTTTGTTTTGAAATTCTGCAACATCATTTTTATTCTTTTTTCATTTAAAAATAAAAAATCTTCTAAAAAATGTATGTCCTAATTGGTTTGCATATTTGGGACTTTAACATTGTTTTTTCTTTTTTTTTTTTTTTGGTACCGGGGATCGAACTCATGACCTTGCGCTTGCCAGGCAGGCACTTAAGCCACTAAGCTAAATCCCCGGCCCTTAACATTGTTAAATATACAGTTTTACAACAAGCCATCAATTTATGTAAAATATAATTTAAATTTAACAAATGACTACATTGAATCACAGTTTAGAGGGAAGTAAGCATTAAGAAAAGATAGGACGTTAACCTGGAGTATCTGTAAGACACTGGGCCTGCGCTAAGCAGAGATGATTTGGCTGCAAGTCATTAGCATGCAGGTGACACCAGTAGCCATAGGAGGCTGACAGGGAGGCCGGGCTGGGTGCCCAGCCTGGGGAACATCTGCATTTGGAGCCACACAGAGGAAAAAGAGCCAGAAATGCATCAGAATGAATGAGCTAGAAAGGTAGGAGGAGGACAGAAAGGTAGTGGTGTGAGAAGGCAGAGGAGGGCAACCTCATAAAGGGAGGCTCATCAACTGTCAAATGTGGGGGCACCAAAGGCATCAGCGGGGACTTCATAATCGGGTGAAGAGTAATTAAAAACTGAAAATTATGAGTTATGCACTTTAAATTCCTTTTCTAGATGTTTCGAAGAATAAAAGATGAAAGATTGGCAAGAAGAGTGATGGGGAAATGTGTAGGGAATAGAGAAGTTTTCAAAGAACTTTGGAATGCTTACACTGAGAAAAATTATAGCAAAAAATCATGAAAGACAAGTAAAACCTTCAAAAGCTGCAAAATTACCTGAACTTTGGATGAAACTGACAAAGAAGCAATACACTATTTTTAAAATGTTTACACTTCATTATAACCAGAATCTACAAAAATGACGCCCAGGGAGTGGTGGCCAGGCCCTCGTAGTATGGATCTCAAATTGTGGTTGACAATGAACAACACAACAATCTGCAATCCATGTTCATAAGTATGTTTCTACAGGCAAAGCTTCCTGGACACATCTCAACTTAAGCCGTCACAGTGGCCCTGAAACCTCTGCCCTCTCTACCTCCATTGCTGAGTCTCCATTCTGTGGGTTCTCCTTTCAGAGCTGCCACCCTCCACCACAACTTTCTCCACTGCGTAAAGCAGGGAACCAAGCAATCCTTCTGAGGAACCTTGCCTCCCCACAGCACTGACTTCTCGGCCAGTTTCATGAAGACACGAACCTCTGTCTATATGGCTTGCTGAAGAAGTCAGGATGCTAGGACACACACCGGATCCACTTTGGGCTGATGGTGTTTTGAGACCTTCTCCTCGTTTCACGCCATCAGAATGGTTCATCCCCTCACTTACCAACAAAAATGCTCCCCCTGTCAAACTGGCCCTATGTCTTTCTTTCTTTGAACCTCTTTGACACAGTGAAAGCTCTTTAAGTATATCATAAATAGAGGAGTGACCCAAATTGTTTTTGGAGTTCTTATAACTTCTGGCTTACAAAAGCAGTAAGTCTTTCTTCCTGCAGCCAAGATCTCTGAAATACCCACACACAAGTGTTTCAAGACCTGATTAACATACTCAGCTGTGAAGTAAAAGATTATTACACTGCACAATAAAAGAAAATTAAACTGCCTTTTATATGTTGAAAAAGGCAAGCGACAGAACCTCGTATTTTCCTGTATTATTTAATGAATTTTGATTAACCCAACAAAGAAAGCCACAATGGCTCATTATGGGGCATAAGAAGGACTTGTTTCTCAAGAGATGGTTCTAACAGAAGCAATCGCCTAACCTGCAGTAACATTGAATTTTACAGGTGAAAGGAGAGAAAGACAATTTGTCAATGAATTTAAAAAATATTGCCTATACAAGCCTTATTCAGTACCCCAGAGCAAATACTAAGACAAGTTGATCTGGGGTTCCTCGAATCTGACAGGGACCACATAACCACTTTCATTTTCTTAGACCAAGTTCATTGTTATTCATTTGTAGCATTGTTACTACCTTGCTTGTTTCTTCCGACTTCTACCCATAGTTGAGGTGACATAAGTTCTATATATTGTCTTAAGTTTGTTCATCTTATATATTATTTTCAGCTTTTTAGATAAAACTTTCATAGCTAGTACCAACCAAAGTCTAGTTTGTCCTCTGTAACATCCTTTGAAGAATACTGAAATGTATATTCATCTTTGTCTAGAAGTATTTAAGATTACTTGAAAAGATAAGGAGCAGCTCTGATTTAGTATGGAAATCATAGTTCTTGGAACAAGAAACCTTCATTTCCAGTAACAGCTTTCTCAGCTACATGCTGTTGAACCTGGAGGAGACACTCGACATCCAGGTGTCAGTTTCCCCATTCTGAAGAATATGACAATAATACCCTGTCCAAGGAGGTACATTAAGGTTACATGTCAATGTTTGTGACAGTTTTCTAGCAAATATCTAGTAAACAGTAAGGCAAAAAATATTTGTTCCAGTCAGGATTTTTAATCTCTCCATAGAGAGATAAAAATATGTGCCAATAAACTCTTTTGACGAGGATTAAAGTCACCATAGTAGGATTACACAAACAGGACTCTTTTGTTACTTCTTAGGTTATGTGTGACACTCAGCCAGCAAGGAAATAAAATCTCAATCAATATAGTCTCCAAAGAGATGAACATATTACCTCCTCCTTCAGCATAATGTTCAAGGATTAAATGAGATAATGTAGAAGGCATAGTACTCTGCCCGATACACTACAAGAGTTTTCTTCCTTCCTCAAAGATGTGAAATCTATTAATCTTTAAAGTTTAAAAAAAAACTTACAGCTTTTACAGTGTAAATTACAATAATATCCTTGTTCATAAATAGAAATAATGAAAATGGTTATTACAGACAGAAAATTTCTTGATATATATGAAAATCCTTGTATATAGTTGAACTGTGGTTCTCCACTATAGTTTTCTTTTTTTCAGCATAACAGTCTTTTGTGAGAATAAAGGAAGAAAAGCAGTACTTTGTGGTTGCTTTACACATACATATGCTATGTCTATTTACATATTTAAAAACCTGAAGTTATATTCTTAGCTTCTAAAAATCACAGAAACGTGGAAAGTACTGAGACACTTGGTTCAATTACAACCAGCTAATGGAGGGACACAGGTACTCACGCAGTCCTACTATAGAAATAATAGTGGCATAAAGGTTATCTTCTAGCTTTTGTTAAGAGGGATACACAGTAGACAAAACCAGGCAGCCCTGTGACCCTCCACTCTCTGGTCCTGTTTGGTCACTGCTCTGTTGTCAAGCACATCTAGACAGCAGCATGAGAATGTGTGGCCATGACTATCTGATTATTGACCAGTGAATATTCCCAAAGTGCACAGCAGACTAGGTAATCACAGGCAGCACTCTTCTCCGTTTACACGTAGAGCAGCTAAAAATAAAAGAAAACCAATTTTGAATTTTTTAAAACTACATTTTGACTAGAGGCTTTTACACAAAGCCTCCATATCTATCAGTCAAACAGAGAGCTTGGCAAGCTTGTATGGAGTCTATTAAAGGGGGAATAAGGTTCATGAATTTCAAGCTTGGAGGGCTCTAATTACCTCATGCTCAAACTTTAACTACAAAACTCAGATAAATTGCTGCACTAAAACCATAGAAGATCCTCCACCTGATTTGTGCCAGTGCATCTAAAGCTCAGTGAGGCTGATCCCAGTGAGGTTTTTCAAATCAGTCCTAAGGGACACTCTTCTGGACCTGTTTCTAATGAGTACGTACGGATTACTTGGATGTTTTGGTAAAGCTACCCGGTAAATTAGACCATCTGAAATTTTATTAGCCGCAAAGCATTACAGCAGTCAGTCATATAGACCAAGCATACTAAGGGAATTAAAGTCGTTTTAAGCATCTATTAGCCAGGTACAAGAATTTCTGTTTCAGGGCCTGGTTGGTAGTTGTAAAATTAAACTAATTGGTGAATAGTACAGCTGTCTCTTCTGTGTTTTTGTTTTTAGAGTGTGACTCTGTCTTGAACCAATTTATGTACATCCACATGGGGGTCCTACACTTATTGTAGTTCCCTGTTTGATTTGGATTCAAAAGGGAAAAGGGAGGGATGGTAAGTCTGGATATATAAACCAAGGTGTGAAACAGCTAAACCAAAGCTCATATGCTGATAACCTGAAAGTTGGAATTTAGCAAATAGAGGAGGAAGAAGAAAACGTAGAAAATAAACATCACTCTCAGATATTCAAAACAGCCAGATTTTATTTGAAGAGGCATGGAAGAGAAACACGGCTTTCCCTCTTCGTAGGCTAACACCTTCTATGGGTATTTATCTAGTAACAAACTTTTACAGATGTGAAATATTTTAAGAAGTCCTTTAGAAATGGCCTGAGGTAATTTCAAACTTAACAGACCCTGTCCCACCAGAGCTTATTACAGTGAATTTTATAACAAAGTACCCTCTACTTAATTTTCAGAGCCTAGCCAAGCATACTAGAAATGCAGCTGCATTAAGTGCAATTAATGGTACAATAAAAGCAGCGGAGGGCTGTTTAACACCCAAGAACCAGCAGTAAACACTGGCTGCATGCTCTCCAGTAGTCAGTGATGTGTCAAAGAACCTGGGGTGTGAGATTTCTGTACCAAGCGGGAAAAGCCTCTCTGCTGCTGGAGAAGAAAAAAAATCTCCTGTCCTTCAACCTTCCCAACCAGACACTTTCCCAACACAAAAGGACACAGAGCTAATCCACCTGTGTGTGCCACTAGCATTCCTCCTCTAGGAGCAGTAGTCCAGCACAGTAAGTTCGCATTTTATGAGTGAGGGAAAAGGACAAATTCAATTCCACCAAAAATGAGGCTAATAGCAAGTGACTCATAACACACAAAATGATTTGGCTTTATAACTAAGTTGACTGTCAAGTAACAGAAAAAGGAAAGAAGTCTTCAATCAAAATAGTTTTCACACAACTCAAATAACAAGTACAGGAGTTGGTTCCAGGAATGCCTTTGGATACCAAATCCCAAAGGTGCAGAAATCTCTTAAAATAAATGGTGTGGTATTTGCATATAATCTACACAACCCTCTCATATATTTTGAATTACCTCTAGATTACTTGTAACTACCAATATAATGTAAATTCTACAAATAGTTATTGTATTTGAGAATAATAAGAAAAAGACTGTATTTGCTCAGTACAGTATTTTTTATATATTTTCAATTCATGGCTGGATAAGGGGAGTGACTGGTTTTAAATTACATCAGTGATTTAAATAATTTTATCATGGAAAATACTTGATTACAGCTGTTGTCTTAGTAGGTCCATCTCAATTCAGGGCCTTATTTCCATCCCTGGATGAAACTGGTTTTGAAAAACATAAATAGGCTAGGAAGTATACTAAAGTTATATTTTTAACAATAACATCCCTATTAACACATTAAAGTATAGAGAATCTTCCTAATCCTAATATTTTAGATGTGGTTCACCTAAAAAAAGAAAAGTCATAGATAATCCCTAAATTTTACATCACTAAAAAGATATTTCTTTTTTTTTTTTTTGTACCGGGGATCGAACTCACGACCATGCGCTTGCAAGGCAGGTGCTTATGCCGCTGAGCTAAATCCCCGGCCCTAAAAAGATATTTCTAACCTTCTTCCTCAACAGCATTATCCAAGAGCTATTACATTTGCCATGGATCTTCAGTTTCTAGGCCATTTCTCGTTGAAAATGCTAACAAGCAAGAAGGGAAAGAAAACTCAATGGCCTGGGTGGTAGGCAAGCAAAACCAGTCATGGAGTAAGGGATGGGGGGGGTGGGACTGTTTCCAAGTGGAGGCACCGTAGTGACACCAAACTAAGCCCCTTATCCTCAAATTAAAACTCTGAACAATTTCTCCAAAATAAAAAGCAAACCACCTCTAAGACAGACAGACTGCTACAAACTGACACAACAGGAATGTTCTTTGGGAATATACAGAGCCCTGAAAAGGAACACACCTTGGTAGGGATGACTGGAAACAGTGGAACTATCACCTGAGCAAGGAAGCTTTGATGAGGCTTTCAAAACTATACATGGTTTCAAAATAAGTAAACAAACAAATAACTTAATCCTGTTTCTAAACGACCTAAAATGATGGCTAAAAATAAATGATTTGTACTAACAGTTTCCAAATGAGAGGTTCCATTACTGGCCCTCTTCAGAAGGTTTATTAAATTACTTTTATGAAAAGTAACACTGATAGCTTTCTCTGCCTACATAAGGTTTAAATAAACTTAGCCATGTACAAACAATGCTGATGATGCCTCACCTCACCTCCCTGCACCCATACCTCCATTCCTGCTGCTGCTGAAGAGTTCCTGTAGGGGAGGACACCAGATTCAGCAGAAGCTGAGAAGGTCATGCTCTAGAACCTGGTGGACTGAGATTTCAATCATGGCTCCGCTCTTTGTGGACCACTGCAGTCTTAGGCAAGGTACTTGGTCCTGCAGATTCTTGATTTTTTTTCTCTCTCAGGTGCTTGCCCTCAATGTGGATGAATTCAAAGTATAAAAGTGTGGGTATCTTCATATGCTCAGTTGCTCATCAGATCTTCTCCTTTCAAAATGCAAAGACCTCCCCAGGGAATAGAGTTCCAACTAGATCTCCGGGGCTTTGCTTATACCATTTTCTTGGCTCACACTACCTGTCAACCTCAATTCCATTTATTAACAAAAAAAAAAAAAAAACCCAGGGCAAGGAGAACCAGCAGTGTCTCCTGAGATACACGCCATGTTGGAACTTAGGGCTCTGGGAAACCGAGCAACCAGCTTGCTGCCCTGGTAAGTGGCTGTGGTCTGGTAAGCCATGGCCACCCCAGGGCGAGAACCAGCAGTGTCTCCTGAGATCCGCGCCATGTTGGAACTTAGGGTGCTGGGAAACCGAGCAACCAGCCTGCCGCCCTGATAAGGGATTGTGAGTCTACTGACAGGCAGGCTGAGAAGCAAACATCCATCACCCCCCTTTAGCAAGTAGGAGCCAGAGATCTGAGCATCTCTTGGGAGGTTGACCATATGTAATACAGCAAATAAGGTGAATTTCCTTCTACCATCTCTTTGAAGGCAAATATTTTTATCACTATTTTGCTTTGTCCTGATTCAATATTCTGTTTTGATAAGTTCTATAATATTCTGTATGTCCTTTGATTTTGATATACCTGATTGAAAGAACAACTATTGTGAAGATAACAAAATGCACTATGGTACCTATTACTGTTATCCTGGCAACCTGCTGTGAAGTTCTGTATCAATTTCACTGCATTGTCTCCATTGGTTTTATTCCATCCTGTTCTGTTGTATTTTACTACCTTCAAATTAATAAAAAATTAAAGAAAAAAATCTTGTGTAAATTCTAGTCTCTATCCAGTGAACCCTACAAGGAAGAATTGGAAGCACCTTCTCTGAGCTCTTACAACATATTCCCCATGGCTGCTAATGCTGACATTAAACCTTGCTTACGATTTCTGTGTGTGTGTGTGTGTGTGTGTGTGTGTGCCTGTGCATGTGTGTGTCTACATGTTGACTTTCATTGTGACTGTTCATATTTAAAACCCAAAGTGCCAAAAGATATTTTGAGTGGTCTTCCCAAATACATTTAAGAAATGTTTTGAATTTAATGTTTGTCTTTTGCTACACTGTCTGAAATAACACCAGTACACCACTAGAAATTTGTCTGATTTAGCAAACATAGTTGTTTAGAAAGTAAATCTTCTGAGCAGATAAAAAGACATCACAGCATGAATTGGTGCCATAGCTTTGCTTTTCTCCAAAACCCACAAGGAACTGAGCTGCAGGAGGATAACTGGAATCTTGATTCTGAAGAAGAAAATATAATTTTTGAGCACAGAACCCTTTCAGGTTAATGAGGCTGTCTCACCTCCTTTTCCTCTGTGGTGGAATTAGGATGGCTACCTTAGGACAGTACGTGTCTATGTGCCTCAAACATTACTAGCAGAGGAAAAGAGACACAGCAGCATGGATGGAAAGGTATTTGGAACAACTCTGACCCACTTGAAAATGTTGCTTAGAACCAAGCCAGAGTCTAGGAAAGGTGATGATACTCCCTCTTATCTCAGGCTCATAACAGATGGTCAGGTTTATCCACTGGTTTTATTATGGAAATATAGGTTTTGTGGAATCACCTAGGAACTCAAGCTCCATTTACACTAATTTTTTCCTTGGATTACACTGGCTCTGTATAATAAAATTTGAACTGTATACTTATAAATCTTTCTAATAGATCCTAATTTCCTTGAAGGCAAAGATCACAGTTGAAATTATCCTAACCTTGAATCAACTTTTCTATGTATCCCACAGTCATTCCATAAAGATGACGATAATGATTAATTGTAGGCAAGCAAGATTGGCTAGTGAAGAATGAAATGAGATTCCAAAAAGCATTATAATTCAAGATACTTTTTATTTAAGTACTTGTCCAAGATGTGAAAAACAAGGGAGGGAAATGTGTGGTCTCAGCAGAGGGCATCTCATCTCTTGGACTGTACATTCATCCTCAGGCTAGTTACACCCTCTCATGTGCTCCGGGCAGAGTAATAAAAGCTTAATTCCATATCCTTCCACCTGGCTCAACTGAGTTTTGCGAACACAAGATAAGGAAGTTAACTTTAAGAATATCAATCTACTTCCTTTCACGAGCTATAAATGCACTCTAAAGTAAAAGATACAGGGAGCTCTTGATGTAGTATACCTTTTAGCTTTAAGTGGAATTGGCTTTATTTTCCTGTCAACTACAATTTTTGCTAAAGACTCCTGGCTTCTTTATGGCATAATAAAGTTTTTTCTAGGATTACAATAAAAAGCTTTCATAATACCCATGACCTGAACATTCTGGATTAATTTTTAAATTGCTTCTCAAAATCAGTACAAATGGCAATTTGATATTTATGCCCTTGAAACCCAATTCTCCCCTAGTCTCTATCATTTTGTTCTTACCTTTTAGAGAAAATTTCATTATGTGAAAGCCAAGTTTAGAGGAGAAGTTTGCATGGTTTGAGTAAAGTTTGAATTTATTTTACTTCAATGTATTTTTACTGTTAGAGGAAATTAGTTAATACTGGTATTCCTTGTGGGAAAATATAAATATTCTCAGACAGACTGCTTTGCCATATCCTTTGCTATTACCATTTTCCTTTACTACTTATACAAGTGAGAAGAAAAGAAGGTTTTTCTTTTTTTTAAGATATCAGGGCTTGCACACTATTTCCTTCTACTCCATCACAGTGGACCTTTCCTTTCACTGCTCTTACCTTCCCTGCCCCTCCTCCTGAGTCTCTAAGACAAGTTACTGGCTGGGGAACATCTGACTCCAGAGATTCACACCGGAATAACATCAGACCTGTGACTTCTTTCTGCCTGCCTGGTATTTCATGATGCTATTTGTGTAATGGTCTGGCCCTATAGTAGGTTCAGGGGAGTAGAGGAAATTCTTTACAGATGTATGAAAAGTATGTGATAAAACCGTATGCAAATAAACTCATACAAGGAGCTATGAGATGACAAATAAAATTGTTTTATTATTTGATCCAAATATTACATTTTATTCCTAACACACAGCGTATTATATAAATAAGTTATATGAATTAAAAACAACTGTATGTAATGTCATTTCAGATGTCTAAGTCTGAATTTCATTTACTCAGAAAGTACGAATTGATCATCTACTATGTACTGGAGAACCAGGGCACATTGAGGAAATGATCAGAAGCAAAAGGAGGGATGGCCTCTACTTTGCTGAAAACTACAGACTTCTGAGTTGCAATTGTAGCCAATGGAACCCACGTAAAAACAGAAATCTCAAAGTATGCATGTCACTGTGTTGAAAGAGAAATTTGTCTATTAGTAGAGTAACTTATTGCAAATAGAATGTTTTCTTGGTGATTCTAAGACTCTAAAATGAAAAAAAAAGAATCCACATTCCCTATCTACATTAACACTAAGAATTAGAATGCAATGTGGCTCAATGAGGTGGAACTTAACTATAATCCCAGCAGTAAATGAGGCTGAGGCAGGAGGATTACAAGTTTTAGTCTAGCCTGGGCACCTTGGGAGTTGCTATCTAAAAGGGGGAGGGAGGGGGCTGGGAATGTGCAGTGAGAAGGTCCTAGAGTACTACAAAAAATGCAATTTGCATTTGCAATTTGGGTGTAAGACTTACGTTTCTCATTTTTTAATTCAGTATCTTTCAATCTCTCTGGTTAGATAAATGTATATGTTGCCCACCCAAAAGGAACCAAGTTTGTTGCTATGTATCTGCTATCCTTTTCAAAACAAACAAAAATAAAATAAGCCTTTTGTTTGTTGTATAAATAATGTGCCCATTTCCAGAAAGTGAATAATAACTGGCTTTAAACCATTCATGCTAATTGTGTTCTTTTTTATTTGTGATCAGTATAAGTGTGAGAACATAACACAGCATTGGCCAATAAGATGTGTGACGCCTTTGTCAAAAGCTATTATGTAAGGTTTGATGTTTGGTACAACAACCATTTTCTCCCCATGCGGTAATAAGACTTGAGTGGGAAAAGCAATGTAATGAGAATGACAGAGCAGACAAACAGGGAAGAATTCAGGTTGTGGCTCATGTGATTGAAACACTGGTGATGCCTACCCGGGCAACCGACAGATTTCTCTTAATAAGACAGTTAAATCATTTCATTGCTCAGAAGGTTATATTTTGTCTATCCTATGTCGTGCAGCCAAAAGAATTTTAACTGATGTAATTGTTGGTAATTGTTTTTAAACTACAAGCAAGATCTTGTGCGGCAAGTATCAAGATATTACCCTCACTATTGGGGCATTTTAAATTTTTAACTGAGTTGATTCAAAAAGAGTATTCCAGTATCATTCTAAGTTTGAGAACTCCATTGCTATAAAAGTTTGTGTAATTAACCCAATCCTAACACTGGAGGAATATGATGTGTTGAGATAGGAAGAAGAGGAGATGGGATGAATACTTTTTGTATGTATTTAAAGCATGTGAAGGAACAAGAATAAATAAAAAGGAATGAGATTCAGTAGTCATGGTATTTAAACAATAAGCACATTTTTAGAAATAGATAAAAGAATCTGTACAATTTAACCAGATTAAGGAAAAAGAGTTATGGTGCAATGTTGGTGGCACTGAGAAGCAAAGAAAGAGTTAAACGTGCCCAAAAGCTAAACCCTGACTCATATTTATAGAGTTTCAAATAAATTCTACGTTGACAAAAAGCTAAAGTTGTTAAATCACCCCACAAAACACTTCCTGGGGATGTGTGCATTCAATTACTGAGCAAGAGACCACCAGAAGCAAAGATGTTATTTGTGGAATTTCAATGCAAAGCAAATGTACAGATGTTGGCATAAAAGCCAAACTATCTGAAATGGAATTGAAGATAGAGATCCAGAGAGAAGATCAGAAGAGATAAAGAATTAAGCATGCAATAAAAGAGACCATTACATGCATGATATTGAGCCTGGGTGGCCAATGCCTTGAAACACTCAGATTCTAACAATGATGACCTGTAGGAGCAAAACAAACATGTTAGGGTATAGAATAAAACAAATACTATACTAAATCACTATCTCGGTGGGCAGGCTATAAAAATCATATCATTCTCACTGAAAATGATTCATTAAACTGCACCCCAGAAGGATGTAAAGAACATACAACATACAAAGACAGTGAGCAGCAGGGGGGCAATAAATTTTATAAAAACTATTAAAGCATGCACCAAAGCAAGATAATACAAAGAGGAAAGAATGGTAACCTCAGCCTAGTTTATGAAATAACCATGTATACATGTAATACAAACACTTCATGAAAAATGCACGTTTATTGTGTTAGAATTCACACTTTGTAAAACAACCCTTCAGTCATTGAACCCGACCTAATGTACAGCAGAAAAATAAAGGCTACAGGTTACCATGTGAAAAGATCCAAAAAAGCTTTATTGGGGTGACCCACCCAAATGCCATTTGGTTGACAAATACCTCAGCCATTACTCCAGCTAGACGCAAAGGTAAACTGAAAAGAGGACACAGCATAATCTGACTGGTGATGTGTGAAGATGTTTGCAGTTCTGAACAAGTAGGTTTGAACCCTCTTCTGTTTTTCCTGTATTCCTGTGCAGTTTGGGGAGCAATTCCATTGGAAGAACTTATCCAGGGTGTGTGTGACTTACAATCCCCTCATCAGAGACTTGTTCCATGACCCTTTCCTCCTGGGGATGTTTGTCTCATGCAGTCTCTAACACCTTGGTGCTTCCACAAGGAACAGAACTTCTTTCCCTCCTAAGCAAATGCTTTAGGATTTGTTAGATCCATTATTCCTATAATGCCACTTGAGAGATGCTAAAGCAGTTTGTTTGCTTGCATGCCTGCGTGTGTGTGTGTGTGTGTGTGTGTGTGTGTGTGTGTGTGTGTGTGTGTGTTGTACTGGGGATCAAACTGAGTGGTACTCTACCAGTAAAGTATTTCCCTGTACTTTTTTGTTCTGAGGCAGAATTTCACTAAGTTGCCTAGGCTGGCCTTGGACTTGCAATTTTCCTGCCTTGGCCTCCTGAATAGATGGGATTTGAGGCTTGCCCACCATACCAAGTTTCTGTATAATATTTTAGCAAGAATCTTTTGATCAGATTCCCTCCTGTCATCTTCATGGCATAGGCAGTGTGGATGGGGGGAATTTGGAATTAGAGTAGTGGAGAGCAAAAATAAGAAAATTCTGTTCTCAGGGTACCATGTAGAGGGAGATAATGGCCTACAAGACACTACTGAACCAGAAAAATGACTGAAGACCCAACTACGTCATCTGGAATCTTCCTCACACAAATGAAATGCAGGCCAGTGCAGACAAAACCCAAGATAAGAATCCTACAGGGAGCAAGGAAAGGTGCGGGAGAGGAATGAGAAAGGTTTTAAAAAACAAAGGATGCAAGGAAAAAAATGGAAACAAAGCTTCTATAAATGGGGGTGGGAAGAAGGGTCAAAGGGAGAGGAAGAAAATAGAAAAAAATCAAGAAGAATCAGATGTATTATGTACAGGAACAAATTTTCTATGAAAAATGTGAGAACGACATAGCAAATATGTACTAACAAAAACATTAAAAAAAAGAAGCCTACAGAAACTAGCATGGTCATTAACACTGGCAAGTCACAGGCTTAGAGCTTAGGCACTGATCACAATGCTTCATCAAAGACTGTCATCAAACAAGCTTAGGAACCAGCCCTTTCCACAACACTCATCACCCCTACCGTCCTACCTGCTTCTCTTTTCTTCTTTCTCGTCCTCTAATTTACAGGGCACCAGCCCATAACATGGATATATGGCCCATGCATGTGTGTTCTAAAGTTCTTCCATAAAATCATGCCTGGGACCTTAAGCTTTCTATTTCTTTTTCTCTTAGATTACTGAATAAAAAGAAATCATTTAAGGAAAATTTTGTTTAAAATTCTTGCTGAGTAGAGACTTTATATTTTTGGATGAAAAGAACTTTTATGGCAAAGTTATGAACACCTGAAACTTAGCAGGTGCCACTACAATGTACAGTTTTGTGACTGTAACAGGCTTCCCTAATTTCAAAAGTTGGTCTACTTGAAGACAATTTGTCTTTAAAACTATCAAACTACTATCAAATTTGTCTTTAAAACTATCAAAGGCTACCAGATTTCCTTACACCAGCTTATAAAGATGATTTGGAGGTAACAGGCTTGTGCAATCTGTAGGTCAAAGAAATTTTTATTTTGTACACTTTGGCGCAAAACAAAAAACAAAAAGTCCTACACATCCTCCAGGTGAAATCTGACTTCAAAGTAACTAAGAAATAAAATGTCTTGAAGGCTCGCTCTTTTGCTCATTTTAATATAAGAGCAGAAGTGACAACAGGCTCTCTCATTAGAAAGATCAATAGTTTTTACATAGGGCCAGAAAAATATAACTACTTTGTCTCTGTTTTCAGAGTCCCTTCACAAACTCCACTAACTTACTTCAATACTATTCAGATAAATTATGTAAAGACTCATACACGAAGTAAGACTGTATCTGTGGATATAATTTGTCACCCTACCAAAGTGAAATTTTATCAAAATACTAAGCCAAAGTTTTAGTTTTAGAATTTAAAAATTAGGAAACCTTAAGAAAACTGTAACGTTATTTTCACAATAACAGTATATTTATACATTTTCGTCTAGACCTTTTAATTTATAAATGATACTTAAGCAGGAGCTGGTGTTAATGACTGAAAAATTATCAAAACATCACATAGTTTATGCCACAACATCAAAAAGTTTAAAAAATGATATTTAAGAAGAATCTGAACAGATCTTATACATGAAAATCTGAACACAATTGTAATATAAACTGTTTATACTATATGATGGGCTATGAATAAAATAGCTATATGCTTTCTTACCCAGAAAATGGAGCCAATGGTAACTACCCTATGGTTGGGAGAACTACCCAAAATGCCAAAATCAAAATAGTCGGACAATCAGATGGAGAGGAAGCCATTGTATCTGGCTCTAAATTTTCTGACTTTAAATACTGCACCATGATAACCTGAATCATCATTTTATATCCCACTTAATTCATATGCCCTAGTTATTATATAATATATATATACATTATTTATATATACCTATACATTCTGAAATATAAAAATGTATACAGATTTTCTTAAAACAAGGACTAAGGATAAATCAACAGGAAGAAGTAAAATGCTAGCTCGATGGGAATCCTATGTATAAGGAATTTCTAAAGACAAACCCTACTTGCCTTTTCCCCCCTCCAAATTAGACCAAAACCATCACACTGATTATTTATTTGTGTCATTTCACAGGACTAAAATCAGCTTGTCTCCAAATTTTGCAGTCATCCATACTTTTTCTAATAAGAACTAATTTTACAAGGTCCTTTCTGGCCAAGAAACTTTCAACCACTATAAACTAGTCAGACACAATACAAGATGATTAGACCAGAGTATATAGACTATGTAGCATAAACTGCCAGTTAAACATTATAGCAAGCTTCATTTTAATCATGTAGCTTTCATCTTTTTGAACACCCTTTTAGCATCTCTTGAAAAAAGAGTCTTTTGAAAAAAGCTGAGCTACTGCTAAACACTATGAGCTGATGCTGCTATCCTGTGCTTTGCCCTGCTGTTTCCCCACCCCCATGGAAATAAAACAGACCACCCTCAGTTCTGTATGGTCTAATAATTGTGGTTTTGAGAAACATTCTGTCATGAATTGAAAGGTCAATTTGAATCAGGGTCTAAATGTAGTTGTGTGTACCATATTTAGATTTATCATTATTATGATCAGATATTTAGTATGACAATAATAAGTGCTAGACTAGGGGAAAACAGATAGCATGTATTATTATTCAACAATAACAGGTTTAATTTCTGATAGGCCAAACTCTAGCACAATTAAAATATAATTCTACTCACTGAAAAAAAATAACTACTCATAAATTATAATATGCTGCAAAATTCCAGGGAGCAAAACAACTTGGAGAAACTCCTGAATGATGTCTATAGCAATATCGCTTCTTCTATGTCTTCACAGATAAAGGAAAGATGGATGAACTTCAGAATATGCAATTTCTCAAAAAACCTAGTGTGAATTTCTAAATTGTATCTATTTAATGACTATATCATTTGTGAAGAATTTTTATTTTAACATGGGCATCTCCTATAATTATATGGCAAATTGGAACTGTTTCAATTCTGTAAGAAAATGTGTGATTCAAAAACAAATTTGAATGTTAAAAAAAATTTTAATGATTTACCACATTTCATTTAAGATGCATAAAACAGTATGTTCTAACTACAAAATAAGAAATAGAAGAGTCATTAATACAGAATTACTACACAGAAATTTTTTTAAAAAGTTACTTAAGAAAAGTAAAAAAAAAAGATTAAATTTGAGAAGTCAAACAACTCACATCTATACTTTATTTATTTTTGTTTGCTTGTTTTTTTTTTGTTTGTTTGTGTGTTTTGTTTTTTGGTAGCAAACTTGGGACCTTGTGCTTGCCAGGTAGGTGCTTATGCCACTAACCTAAATCCCCGACCCCCCCCCCCACATCTACATTTTAAATCTTTTGTTTTCAGATTATGTCTCTCCCTGCCCACACATTCCTTTTGTGTCTTGGGAGAAAAAGATAAAGGTCTAAAGGAAAAATAAGTCATATTCAAATACATATGTCATGATAAGATACCAAAACACACTTTGAAATGTTGCTAACCTCAGAGAGAAATAAAGAAAGATTTCCATTGATTTTTGAATAACTGATTTCAGGGGAAAACCTAAAAGGCAGGCATATTTAGCCATTTATATATGAACCAGATCCTTCATAATTTTTAGGAAGAAAAGAAAGGAACATAGATTTTAAACAAAGATGATACTTAGAATAAGTACATCTGAGTAGTTATTCTACTCGGTGACTTTACATTTAGGAAAAAGACACACATAATAGGTATAATTCAAACTGTACCTTAAAACTATACTAAAGGCTGGGGTATCAATGGTAGACATTTGCTTAGCATGAATGAATTCCTGAACTTGATCTCTAGCATCACAACAAACAAATAAACAAACAATCAAACAAACAAAAGAACAGTACTATTGAGACCTCCTTAAGTTACTGTATTTGTTGTTTTAGGAATTCTTTCAAAAGCATTGTACTGGAAGTTCTAATCAAACAATGCAACAAGGCAAGAAAAAGATACTAAAGCCATAGAGATTGTGGAGGAATAAATAAAACTGTCCTTATTCACTAATGACATAATACTACTCAGAAAAAAAATCCTATAGAATCTACAAAAAAAATTCTAGAAGTAATACTGTGAAGATTTTGTATAAGAAATAAATATATAAATATCAACTACATTTTGATAAACTAGCAAATATTTGAAAATTAAGTCAGGAAAACAATTCTATTTATAATGCTTGGCAATACAAAATGCTTAGAAAGAAACAAAAGAAATCTACCTGTATGTAAATTGAAAACTATAAAACATTGATACAACATTGCCAAGATAGTACTTATATTCCAATTAATCTACAGATTCAGTGGAATTTCTATGAAAATTCTGGTAAGCATAGTAATTAACAAATTAATCCTAAAATTTGTTTATCAAAAATACAAATTAGTTAAAGAGCCAAAACAATTTTAAAAAGTTGTAGGACTTATACTACTTGTTTTCAAAGTTTTCTATAAAGGTACAGAAATAAGGATAGTGTGATATTGGCATAAGTGTAGACACATATATCAATGGAACAAGAGAAATTAAAGAAACAAATCCTCATGTGAATGGTCAATTGATATTCAGCCAAAGTAACAAACCATTTCAATAGGGAAAGTATCTCTTCAAGAAATGTTTCTGGAACAACAGGATGGATAGATAGATAGATAGATAAAAACCAAACTTAGATACTATAGTCCACTTTTGGTAAACTCCGCTTATGTGGTGAGCAAAATTCAACTCAAAATGGATCACCGGCCTAAATTCAAAAACTAAAATTATAAAATTTAAGAAGACAGCAGAAAATCTGTTTCACTTCAAGTAAGGCAAAGAGTTCTGACATATGACCCCAAGTGTGAACTAGAAAAGAAACAAAAAGACTAATTAGCCATTATTATGGTTTGTATCTGGATGTCCCTTCCATGTGGTTATGGCTGGTGGGCTTTTCAGAGGCAGCTGAATCTAGAGTTTGTGATTGGTTCATGGTCTTGTGCTGGGACTGGGGCTCTGAGTGTTACACACTTTCCTATGGCCTGTAGCTTGCATACATTATAGGGCTCCTCCCTCTTTGGCTCTTCTTGCTTTTGGTATCTTCCACTGCCATGAACCATTGCCCTTTGCCAAGCCACACTGCATTGGAGCTAGCTGATTATAGACTGAAACCTCTACAATAAACCTTTCCTTCCTTAATTTTGGGCATCAGGTATTTTGTCTCAACAATGAGAGAAAAGTATCCAAGACAGACCCCATTGAAATAAAAATCTTTTGCTCTTCAAGACACCAATAAAAAAAAAAACACTAAGAAAGTAAAAAGAAAAGTATAAACTGGAAAAAAGTATTTTCAAGTCATATCTAATGAAGAATTTGCATCCTAAATATAAACAGGGTAATTCTTTATAACTCAGTAAGACAATCAATCCAGGAAAAATTGGGCAAGGCATTTGAAATAGCATCTTACTAAGGTGATCTATAAAATGGCTAAGAACATAAAAAGATGCTCAACATCAGTGATGAAGGAAATTGTGCCAGGCAGAATTCTATGTTGCTTCCCAAACTTCCTGCTTCCTGCTATGTATCCTCTCTCTCGAGTGTGGGAAATACTTGTGAAACAATACGATTTCACTTACATGATTAGACTGAATAATAGGCAAAGGTGAAGGGATTTTGCAGATACGATTGCTACTCTAAACAGTTAACTTTGAGTTACCCACAAGGGAGATCAGCCTGGGTGGCTTTCCTAATCAAGTAAACTCTTCATGACCTGATCCTCTTAGAAAGACTCAAATTAGAATTCTCCGGCAACAAACAAGATTGTGAATTTCCTTTGGAGTTGGCCACATAGGTCACATGGTGGCCTTCAGAAGCTAAAAATAATCCCCAGGCCATAGCCAGGAAGAAAATGAGGACATCAGTCCCTCAAAATCAAGTGCAATTGGCAAATGAACTGTTGCCAATGAGGAAGAAGATTCAAAGAGGACTCATCAGAGAGACGAATTCCAGCCAACAGCTTGACTTCAGCTTAGTGAACCTGTGATCAGACTTCCGCCCTAAAGGCATATTACCTTAACCTGTGAACTTTGTGGTCATTTTACACAGCAATAGAAAATTACATAAATACAAATTCAAACCACCAGATACCAATGCACACTAAGTAGAATGGCTATAACCAGAATTCATCATAAGCTGCTAGTGAGAAATAAAATAGTTTGATCCAACTGCTTTAGAAAACAATTTGCATTTTCTCTTAAAATTAAGAGGTGTTTATCATACATACAACCTAGTAATTCATGAAGAGGTATGTATTCAAGAAAAATTTAAAAAATATTTTTACACAAAGACTGGCACATGAATATTTATAGCAGCATTAATCAAAGTAGCCAAAAGTAGAAACAATCCAAATACCCAACAACTCATGGATTAAAACAGTGCTGTATGTGCAATGAAATACTACTCATCAATAAAGAAGAAACTACAAAGGATACTATATTGTAAGAGACACACTGTGGTGGTAACAGTTGTGTGGCCCACTAGGGTGTCTGACAGGGCCTACATTAATGTGTCACTTAGCTGTATAATGTGGCCTGGCTTGGAGATTGCCAGCCTTGGCCTGAAAATGGCCTGATGCCTATGATACCAGGTCCAAGAAACCTGGTCACTTTGCAGATACAGGCAACTCAGCACAGTTATAACTTTCATGAACCTTAACACAAAGTTCATACTCACAAAGACAGCTTAAATTCCCTTTATGAAAGAAATACCTGGCAACTTCCCAAGACTAGACATAGGTATAATAAAAGAACCCCTAGACACTGGACACTGTCTCTTGACAGAGTTCCTTTCCATCAGTAACCTCCTGGGCCCTGACTTTACCTGACCCACGCTACTGGCCTGCTCCTGCTCTCCACCTTGGAAAAGTGCTGCCAGAGTAGACTGAGTGTCAGAGGGTGGCCCAGACTCAACTGTGACAATTTGGAGAAGCTGATCCATTAGGAACCCCAAAGATGAGAGATGCATATCCTAACTTGACCCTAAAAACATGCTAAGTGAAACTTGCTGAACACAAGAGACGTGTTATAGTCTTACACGCATTTTAGAAAAGGCGGAAGAAATGGAAAGATCAGAGTTAGGCACAGATATGTACTGTATAAGTGGGCATGAGGGAACTTGTAAAGACAGTCACACAACTTTAAATTACCTAAAAGACTTCCAATAGTACACTTACAATTAGTGAATTGTATAATATGCAAAATATATGTCAATAAAGCTCTTAAAAAGATTTTTTTATAATAAAACATCGTTATAAATATGAGTGGAACAGAGGAATGTTTGTACTGTAAAAAAACAAAGTAAATATATCATATCTACTTTCTATTTCCAAATACTTACATATTAACACTGAATGAATGGCAAGTTTTCAACTTTGTAATGAATATTAAGAATTTCTTCCATAATTTAACTAGCTATAAAATTTCTCTTATTCACATTATCCTTCATATTCAAGCATTTACAGGGATAAATTTTGCTATATCCTATCTATGAGAGGAAGATAGTCAATAGTTAGTATCTCCTTCAAAACTTTGTTTATCTATAACTCCTCTGATTTATTCCAAATGGTTTTAATCAATTGCATTTAAAGTCATAATGTTGTCTGTAACAGATCTTAATTAGAAGTAATGTTTATTTAAATTTGATATTATATACAGAGTATTACGGGTTTCTGAAATCCTAACAAATTTTTCCATTTATGTAAATGAAAAGTCTTTGATCACATTAGGAAACAACCAATTCAAAACTACAGTATTGCCAAGAAACTGTTATAAAACATTACTTATGAATCAAGTCAAAAGAAAAAACTGCAATGGCTAATGTCAGGGATATTTTATATTGAAACAACTTTGAAAGTATGTTCTATATTTTCCAATCAACCACACTGCTTAGAGGCTGTAATTAATAATGAAATAAAACGGATATATCCTAAAAAGTGTACTTTCTCAAGAACTCTTTTTTTACCAAATGTAAAGGACTCTCAGGAAAAATATCTCATTATGAATATTGGTTTCAGCATTTAAATGTGGACAACATTGGGATAAATCACATTACTGCTTTGAATCTGTTTCCACACTTGGAAAGTGAAATCAGTCATAATAATTCTTAACCTAACTAATTCATGAAGTTTTCATGTGAACTAAGTAAAACAATATAGGTACAAGTATGTTATAAACTGAAGTAGTAATCAAAAATAAACTCTTTCAAAGACTAAAAGGGAAATAAGATGGAAACATTAACCACCAGTTTACTAATTCCAGGGCAACTGCACATTTTCTTTCCTCATCAAAACATACAGAACTCACACAGATCCCTCGGTGAAGCTCAATGAATATCGTATGTACTATCTCACTTATCTTTTCATATTCCTACTGGTACTTCTCTAAATAGTGAAACCCATTAAAAACCACAGTTGAATGACCAAACTCAATGTCATGAGTGGCCAGCAGGGCTCTGGTCCATCTTGAAGTGCAGCTATACACTTCTGGGAATGGGTGCATTCTGTAGCTACAGATGACACCCAAAAGTTGTATATTTTGCTATTTTCTGTACCACCTGCTTAATAATTGCATGAAATAGTCTTTCCTATTTTATTATAATTACAGAAAATTTCCACATAGTGAAGAAAGAAAATGTCAGTAAATATACAGTGATAACCGTGGAAGCAATTATAAGGAAAAGTTTGCTTGTTTCTGACAAAGAAGCTGCATAGTTCCAGAGACAGTTAGACCAAACCCAGGTTTGCTTGGCACCTGGTCCTAGTGAAACAGTTCAACTGATTTGTACACAGGCATCATGCCATCCAGCCATATGGGTGCAAACAGATGCTGCCAAGTGACCATGTAGGAGAATCAGAAGTGTTTGTTGAGGGCAGCAGTCCCAATATGGGACATCCAAACAGCTGTCTGCCCTGAGATTCATACGCCTGTGGTTAAGGGGACGTGACATGGCTAATCTAGGCTGGATTAATTTTAAAATATAAAAATGAGCCTCTTTGGCCCCACATGATTGGCTGAGTACATGGGTGAGTCATCTAAAATACTGTCCTCTGTGCATAAGCCTTTTTTTCCCTGAAAACACATGATGTATTTCTCTTTAATGGCTCTCCAAGGTGCCTAACTACATTCCATGATACTGATCAACTACTTGAAAAGAAAAATAGTCTTCATAAGTCCCAGTAACCTACGTTCTTAATCTTAATTTTTGAGAAATATGGCCATATTTATCTTTGTAAAGATAAGCATCACTATGGTGAGATGCTGGTAAACTTATTTTAGTCAAGAGGTCAAGCCAAGCAAGTGAGCTACAATAAGGAATTTTGGGAAAGAAAGGAAGAAAACCAGTGAAAAATATTACAATCATTATTACTTCATTTGTGCTTAAATTTAGGATATCCAGAAGCATCTATTACTTCAGAATTGGGGGCTTGATCCCCTAAAGTTCAACGTAGAATCATCAAATATTTTATTTATGTATTCAGTCTGTAAAATATAGCCTAAGGAGAAGTTGTTAGTTGGGGTCCCTCTTGTATCTGTAAAAGCATCCCTTTAAAAGGGTATTTCTGTTGAGGGCACTGTAATTACAGAGCAGAGAACTAGGCATCAACACATTCCAGGTCTCACACATGCATGGACAAGAGTTTTATTCTAGAGTGTCTGCCTTATGTGAGGATATTTCTCTCATCTAAAATGCAGATGAAATCAAGAAAACTGTGAAAAGTTTCTTGAAAGAGTCAACAGAAATACCATGATGCTTAACTATTTTATTCACAGAGTAGCCCTTTCGTCCTCTATCAGAGTTTGTTTACGTGTAGTTTATATGTAATTCAGACAAGCCTGGATGTCTGAGCTGAAAGCGTATCCGAGGCAGCAAATTAAAGAGGAGCCCCAGAAGCACTAATAGCAATGAGGAATAATAGCTACAGTAAGGGAAGAATGGAAAGGGGTGGGGGAGATAAACAACAGGAAAAAAGCCCTCAAAATGCACTTAATCTCAGCCAATTTGGTTCACAGTCAAAGCAGATCTCATAGTCCAATGGTCCCTGAGGATATCACACCATATTATTTTCATGGTAATGAAATGCATACATAATGATGCTGCTAAGTCATAAAGAAAAGGCCCAGTTATCTTCCATACAAAATACAAAATCTTCCCAAAATCATTTAAATGAAAAAGAAAAAGTTGGATGATTAAAGTACAGACCCCTTTTCATCCAAAATAATTTCCTTTAAGTTCCAGATAGCTTAAGTTTCCTTCTACACTCGCTGTGTTTGTATGTGTAAATTATGAACAACTTCAGAGCCTTAAAAATGCCTGGATACTGATGAGATCTTACCCTAAGATGATTCCTGATTTATAAGCTTGAGTTTCAAGAGTTATGATGCAGCATATAAAACGTTATTATAAATTG
Source organism: Dolichotis patagonum (assembly GCA_004027295.1). Taxonomy (NCBI): domain Eukaryota; kingdom Metazoa; phylum Chordata; class Mammalia; order Rodentia; family Caviidae; genus Dolichotis; species Dolichotis patagonum. Next base: position 54,938 of record PVJX010000316.1, read on the forward strand.
CAACTCACTGCTATCCTTAGTACTATACCAGTTTGAGGAATGTTTTATTTCCTTCTTACTAAATCATTTAAAAGTAAATAGCTTAAATTTGGCAACTTTTGTTTTCTCTTCCCCACCTCAACCTTTAAAATGCATGCTTTCATCAGAATGCTTTCCTCCTGCACACAGCAAATAATTAATTACTCTTCATAAATAAGTAAAATATCTCTTTACAGCTAGGTCATTGCTCAACAGAAATTATAAATTGCAAGCTTCTCCCTTTGTCATCACAAACAAATAAATCCAGGAAAAACAGACTCTTTGAATAACCTTTTACATAAAATTCTACTCCCTGACCCTCCAAACTGAATGTTAAGTGACTATCAATTTATTTGTCTGCCTCTGAGAAGGCCTTTGGAATATGATACGTCTAATAACTATCAAAATGCACCTATGAAGATAGAACATTAGTTTTTTTAGTAGTATAGTTTCAAATATTTAGTATACCAGTAAATAGAGTAATCCTTCCAAATAATTAACTCTCAAATTGAAGGAATTATAAATCTAAATGAAGTGTACTAAACTATAATCAAATCATTAATATAGCCACCATGGAGTGTATATTTAGTGCCTGTAATTATCTCTTTTAATCCTCACAACAGCTCTGTAAGAGTGACTTGCCCAAGGTCACACAGAAAATACACTAAAATGAGTCTGGAGATCATTAATTCAAAGAATACAAATATTACTAAAACTCAACAAAGGAGAAGAGGTACAATAAGCATAGCCATACAGTATGCTTTTTATTCATTTAAGAAAAACATTTACATCCCTTTACACGCACCAAAGAATTTACAAGGAATAATAAAAGGTTTTCTCATTGCCACAGAATAATGTAACACATTATATTCCAAGCACAGTTCTAACTGATACACACACACACACACACACACACACACATTCAAATAAAGAGAAGCAATACAATTAATGCCAAAAAGACAAAGAAAAAAATTCTTACCTGTTTGGAAATTAAACGTGTTACTAAGAATCCCTTGAGCCACATATAAAATTAGAGAAGATAATTTGAGTGGAATAATATTGAAAACACTCTATAGTAAAAGTTGTGGGACACTGCTAAAGAAGTACTTAAATGGACATGTGTACCTTTAAGCACAAATTTCAGAAAATTCAAAAGTTTAAAATAAAAGAGTAAGAACTACCATTTCAATGGTTTAAGAAAACTAGAAATGATAAGACCCAAAGCAACAAAGGAAGAAAATAAAAGAGCATAGTCAATGAAATAGGAATAATATGAAAGATTAATAAATGAAACTGTATATTTAAAGAATGTGATGGGCAATCAGCAAAAATTACAGACACTGTACATAATCTCTTCTTTAAAAAACTGTAACTATTATAAATTAAAATTATATGTATAATCCAAGTAAAACAAAATAACCACAGTCACAAAAGAAGTTTCAAACATAGCAAGAACTATGCTGGATCCCTGCACAGATAGTTTCTTTCCTTTTCTTTTAATTTTATTTTAAAGAGAAAGAACCAAGGAAAATAAAACAGAATAAAACCAATCAAAATAAACCAGTATAAGTGATACAGGACTTCAAAACCTTAAAAAAATCAACAGTAGTTACCATAATGCCTTTTGTTGTCTTCAAAATAGCTGCAGATACCTTTGGACAGAATAAAAATCGAATAGAACAGAATAGAATAGAAACAATAAAAGCAAAACAATGAATGCAATAAAGCACTTCAAAACAAGCCAATAGTAAATCCAAAATGGCTACCATAATATATCTTTCTATCTTTGAGATAGCTGCTCCTGCCATAGGATTTGACATAATCAAACGAAACAAAGGAGAATAAAACCCAACCCAACAAAACAATGAAAATGATATGGTTTCCAGACAGGGATTGCTGCCTGGTGAGGCCTTGTTCTCTCCCTCTACAGTCCACGAATGGCACTGACTCGTGGAGAGAGGCTTGGGTCTGGCTGTTCTCACTCTGGCTGCACACATAATTTCATCCCAAGATTTTCTATCAAAAAAATGGTACCGGCATCTGGGTGTGGTGGCATATGCCTGTAATCCCTGCACTTGGGAAACTGAGGGAGGAAAAGTTTGTGGTGAGTTTGAGGCCAGCCAGGGATACTATAGGGAGTTCAAGGCCAGCCTTAACTACATAGTGAGACCTTGTCTCTAAATAAACAAATAAAATTTAAAAAGTAGTACCTTAAAAACTTAAAAACATTAAAAACTGTTTTCATCCATTAAACTCTTTCTTTCAAATAAACATTTTTATATCCACTAAATTTTTAAAAAAAAAATCCATCAAGATTTTGTCTAGTGGCTAAAAGAAGTATAGACCATTTGGAAAACAGAAAATAACTAAGAAGGAATTAAAATTAATCCAGGAGATGGTTTATACATGCGGTTCTAGGCCCATAACCAAAATAAGTGGCAGATAAAATTAGATACTAGTGAACTGAATTCATGATTACGCTGATAACATACTGTTAGTTTCTTTTTGAAATGCACAGATTGATTCTTTTGCCGTTAGTTCTTACTTTTTTTCTTCCTGTCCAGCCAACCTCAGCAACTCACCAGTTCAATCAACCTCAGGAACATCATGCTTCATTAGCAAGCTTGTCTGGTTTTGATTTTTTTTGGGGGGGGGAGTCTCACTAAGTTGCCAGGCTATCCTCTCTTTCTCAAGTGACCCTCCTGGCTCAGCCTCCAGAACAGCTGAGACTAGAGCTATGTGACATCCTGCCCCGTTAGCACACATGGTGATTTAAGGCTTCTATTTCTTTTACTCCTTTGGTTCTTTCTGTATATATTACCATCCTCATCTCTATTTGCTTAAATTTCATCTCTGTCTATGAAGAAACTTTCACTTATTTCCATGTTAGAAACAATGGCTTTGTTTTTAGAATCCAGCTAGTCTGCTTCTGCCTCAGTTGTGGAATTTAAAGCACTGTAATGTAATCTGTCCTTTGCATGCTTGTTTTCTAAGGTATACTTTAACTTTATGAATATATGTCATATTCCATAAGGACAAACCTCATCATGTGTTATTCTGTTTACAGCATCTACCCTAGCATCAGCTAGGAGTTTAAGTAATATAACCTCTGAGGCTCGGTCTTCTTGTGTAAGTTGTAAGCGCTAATAACTGTTCTTATTTCCTGGTGCTTTCTCTCATTAAATGAGATTACATACATATAACTCTTAGCACAGCCCCCAGTACACAGTAAGCACTCAATATAAAAGTTCAACAAATGATTAACCAAATAGAAGCCTTTCAAATATTTGGTCATTCAATAAGCAAAATTTGGCTGTTAGCAATAAGCAAATCTTGGCTAATATTTTGGCAATTTGCAACATTGTTAGAATGATATTAATTTTTAGATGTATCATCAATTTACTATCAGATCTCTTGGTGGGGAAAAAACAAAGAAAAACTATTGGACTAAATATATACATCAATTACAAGACACATTTTCAATTTTGGAGACATTTCAAATTGCAGAAAGACAGCAATGTTCATGCAAATTCTTCTATCCTGCCATATATCAGTACTTTGAGCACACAGCTCATTCTGAGGCTAGCCACAGTGGCCACCACCCCAGTGTTACAATACACCTGCTAACTTCACACACCATCTCCCATGTACTCGCAACACACTGCATCCTGTGGTATGCGCTCAGCTCTGCAATGAACGTGAACTCGGCCTGGTGGAGCAAGAGAACATGCTTCCCACTGGACACTGGGAACTCTTCTTATTCATTTTCTTTCATGTTTCTACAGCTTTTCAGAGCTTGGAACACTCTTCTCAAAAATTATATGCTCATTGTATTAATAGTTTACAGCTTGAATTTTTACATGTTGTTTTATAATTTGCAAACTATTTGCAAGAAGACTAAGTCAATTCATTTTTACATACACACACACAACAAACCTTTTGGACTTAAAAAAAAAGTATGAGAAAGATCTGCACGTCTTAGACAAGGAGATGAAGACCCAGAGAAGATCTCCTAACTCACTGAAGTTTATATAAGTAAGATACAAAAACACCCAAATGTTCTCACCACACATAAATGTTCTTGTTTTAAAGATCAGTTCCACCTCACTTTACCACAATTTTTCTTCTGTATTATCTTCTACATGTGCTGCTTCCTTTACTGACTTCTAAGCATTAAGGTTTGGAACATTTTGTATTTCTTTTTTCCCCCTATAGTTACCACAAATCAGGCTTTGGATACAACCTTTACATGGTTAAATTCTGTTTGCTGTGCCATATTAGAGTCTCTCATCTATCACTCTATTGGAAATTTTCATTCATACAAACTCTCTTCACATTAAACTAATGAAGTTTACTCATTGGAGGAAAACAGAAAATTCTAAAATAAAAAAGATTTTATTTTCTAACCACAATAAAAGTAAAACAAGGTTTTCATCCATTCTTCAATACACTAATTTTCTAAGGAAATTCTTCCACCTCATCTAACCTCTTAACTGGACTACATTTGGTAAATGACAGTCTGTGATAAAAAGTAACTCTAAAATTCTTGTAAAATATAATTTCTGCCATTATATTGGTTAATCAAGCTCCTGTAGCTGACTTGGCATTCACTCCTCACCTAAATACTACCCATATCCACTACATGCTCAAAGGTGGTACTCAAAATATTTAACCACAGATGTTGACTGTCTGAGTACAGTCCTCTGGAGTGTGCCAGGTAAATGTTTCCCTGTCATGTTGATGTAAGTCAGTGCAGCCTCAAAAGATCAAGCTTCAGCAACAAACAATGATAGTGATGAAATACACAGCGTTAAAATGCTTAGGAACTTCACATATGTAGACTTTTTAAAGGAATCTTGCACCAGAAATCTGTATTATTGCATACTATTATTCCAAATATTATGACAGGAGACACACACACACACACACACACACACACACACACACACACACATATTCAGGAGTACTCAAAACCTCCAAAAAAGCATCAAGGACAGACACCCAAAAGCCCACATGCTCTACTCTATAAAACTTACAATCAACACTGTTTAGCTGTAGCCAACATTTTGTTGCAGCTATAATTGAATAACCACCAAAAGTAAGGAAATAGAAATCTCTATTATTTCATTAAGCTCTCTATATCTATGAAATCTTATAGCATAAAACAAATTTTTAATGACAACACAATCCCTGTAGATAATCAAAAGATTTTCACAGTAATCAAACATGTTAGCTTGCAAAATGTCCTGTGTTTGGTTCATCATATGATACTATTTAGGGTATATAATCCTGAAAGGGCAATCCGATAATCACACTAGAAGCAATTTTGTACAATACTAGTGCTGAAAAGTCAATTTAACTTTCCAGCTTTATAAGACTTTGTTATTGCTATTGTTAATTATTTCTCATTTAATGGGAAATTGGCAACAAGGTCCCCGACTGTCATTTTAAATCTGCAGTAATATCATGTGAAGCTTTCCGTCCTTATTCCCAAGTCCTGGATTATCAGAGTTAAATGGCAGATCCGGCGTTACAGAAGCTCAGGGGCAGGCACTGTTACACAAATTGCCAATTCAATTAACAGTGTGCAAATGCTCCACTGGCAGACTGCAGGAAGGACAGCCATTTTGGCAAGTGTCATTCCTAATTTATCAAACTGTCAAACCTTCCACTCAGGTGCCTCCGGTCACTGTCTGCTTCTTAATGCTACATTGTAAAAGCTGCAGGAACCATTCTTGTAGCTTGACAAGGCACAATACTCAAAACTGATTTTAAAATCAAATGTACAGTTGTCTTAATTATTCTCAGTATAAATGATGTTTTAATTACAAACACAGAGTGGGAATATTAAATCAGGAATGGATACTGACTGGGTTTACAAAGAAAGAGGAGAACTTGTTACCTTCCTGACTTCAGAAGTAGAAGAGGCAGGATAATTTATACTGGAATGGTTTACTGAGCCTCATGATTCTTCAGTTTTACTGAGTAACTGCATAAGCCCTTGGTCCCCAAGACTTACATAAATTTAATGCTTAGAGAAAGTGATAAACTTCTCTACTCCTATGCTTTCGAAATGATCAGGAGTTCTAAAGTGATTCTTGTGTTCTAGAGTCCTCCACAAACTATCTTCATCTTGATACTAATAGCTAATACCCTGCTGGATACCTTTATTTACATAATTTCCTATATACTGATATCCTTTAAAATCTATAAGGAGTAAAACATAACAAATTGTTATCACTGGCCATGCTTTCATTAGTTCAAAAACTATTAACTGAACAAGGCATTGTAGTCAGCATCAGAGAGAGTAGGGGTAAAAAATTAGCTTGGGATTCATCCAGTATTTCAGAAAAATTTTCTTTCTGCATTTATGTGATTTTCTTAATAGTAGACAATCAACTATTTTTTCCTAGGATATCAAGAAGATACCAAGAACAGTGCAGAGGGATTATTTTCATTATGAATTTGTTTCTTCCTTTTGGTTACTAAACACTGGAAAGTCTAGAAAGGAGACACAAGGTTTAGGGATGGTCTATAGAAATGAACCAGACAATAGTGCATTGTCCATCAAAAAATCCAGCGCTAGCTGGGGCCTCTTGGACTGCCTAATGCATTCTAAAAGCATGCCATCAAAAAACAGTTATTATGTACCTTAAATGTCAACTGCTGTGCAAAACTGGGGAGATTCAGATGAGTAAGACATTGTCTTGTATCTGACCAGGTAAGTCTCAGTACAGAGAAGTGATAGAAACCCTCCCAAAGAAGGAACAATATGGTTTGTAGGCAGCACCTCTAATCAGAGGCAGGTGCAGTGGCACACATCTGTACTTGTAGCTACTTGGGAGGCTGAGACAGGAGGATCACAAGTTCAAGACCAGCCTAGGCAACCTAGTGAGATCCTGTCTGAAATTTAAAAATAAATATAAAAAGATCTGGGGATATAGCTTAGCACTTCCTGTGTATAATTCCCAGGACCACCAAAAGCTTTTGAAAAGTCAATCAGAAAAATCTTCTATGTTTTATTAAGAAAGTATGATACACAAATAAGTAGAATCTCCATAATCAGAATAGAGTATCACTTGATGGGCACAATGTTCTACCAAATAATACAACCTCTGCAATCTGAAATTTCACCATTATCAAGTAATTTCTTTGGATTTACACAGCCTTATAATTTCAGATTCACTTACCATAGTTTTTCTTCTCAAGTACTAAGAATCATAGGAACCTTTAGTTACAGATGAGACGAAAGTAGAGTACAGGACTATGAGAATGGAACTTAAAAACAGAAATTTAGCAGAAGGACAAGTATGAAGGGACATCAGTGTCAATCAGCTTTCTTTAAATTTTTGCTTAAAATAACATTTATTTTATGCATATGTTTATTTATGTGTGTGTAACAAATACAAATATATACATTTTAGACACATACAGCACACACACACAGAGCTATACAATTAACAAGAACATAATTGCTCCAGGATGCAACAGGCAGACTTGAGTACCAGTGTTATAATTTGGCAGCCAGTTTGTAGATTAAAAAATAAAGCCAGCCATTCCATTACCATGAGAGCAGCAACCAGGGCAGACGCATTTAATCAGAGGGTAACGACAGAGGCGATAGGAGTCAGAGCATTTCACAGCGTCAAACCCCACTGGCACTGCAGGTCACTGAAAGACATCTTGATTTTATCACTGCCAGTAATTTCCATCAGTCTTAGTACAATTTAATCAATAAACCTTTAGCTCAGAGTTTACCATGTTCATGGCACTCTGCTAGGGAGCCACTATCAGGGCAGAAAGGCCCTTGGGCTCAGAAGGCTTATATTTTCTACTGTTCTGCAAAGCAACCCCATGCCTGACTGTCTGCAAAGCAACCCCATGCCTGACAAGACCGGGTGTCTTACTTTCTTCCCAAACCTGACTGGTTCATTTCCCCTCTTTTAGGTTTGACAACTACCTATGGAAGGCCTGCTATCTAAATCCTTCTGGTTTCTGAAAGCTACTCATGCAATTGTTTGTGAGACACATAGAAATGTTGGTATTTGCTTGAGTCTTAAAGGCATCCCAGTTATTAGAGAGTATTACCCATATACTGCCTTGTGTATTACATATACACCAAACAAGTAACAAACAATACCAGCGATTAGTAATCAGTACTTACATATTGAGCATCTACTGTGTGCTCAGCTCTCTTTTAAGAACTTTACATGTATGAGTCTTACCACTACACCACAGGTTTGGACAACCCTGAACTTCCTTTTATCATTAAGGAACTAAGGCTGGGATTTGCCAAATCATTTGTTCACCCAGCCAAGAAGTGACAAAGCCAACAGTTAGACTCAGGCAATTCAGTTCTAAAGTCTATACTCATTTGCTGTTTTTATTATGCCTAGGAGCATGAACTAAATTAATCCTTGAATTTCCCCACACAAAGCAAAAGGACAATATTGTTTTCCTACTATTCGTAATAAGACTAGAGAATAAGAACTGACATATGCATTACTCAGGTTGTTTCAGAAGTTACTAAAAAAAGCCAAAAAGGTAATCCAGAAACTCTATTTCCCTTTCTCTCCCAGGCCATAATACCTCTTGCGGATACCCTACTTGGAATCCTGTCCTGTAGTGGTCTATTCTAGAGTATCCATAAATCTCCACAATCTTGCCTTGAAGTTATTTCAACTAATTAAGCAAAACAGGACCTAATCATTGGTTGATATTCTTTGCTATCTATTATTTACTTTTATTCCCCCCATGAAGCCTGATGTCTGGTAGGACGTCTTTTATACTAAAACTTAATTACCTCTCCTACCCTAGGGAAGGTATGCAAAACCCTGATAACAAAATAAGTAGAGGAAGGTTAAGGAAACTCCTCTTAGTGTGGTGCTTTGCCTCACTCTGAAAAACAACATTCCCCTCAGCCTGCAGGACAAGGAAAGCACCCAGAACAGAGGCACTATTTGGAAAGGTAGGGCTGTTGTAGCTTGAATTGATTCAATTTTTCAAACTGGCCTCTTTGTCCTATCTGAAGTTCATCTTTCTCACTTCCTAGCTAATCAACCAATTAACAAAATGCTGGTGAATCAACAAGTACATGCCTTCCCCCAGAAAGAAATGAGATTAATTTCCACAATTATATATGGCAATTAATCTCATCCAATTTCATCTGTTTCTTAGGTGTATTGAACATACACATTTTGTGCCTCTCTCTGCCATGTCAGATGCTGTGGTCATACAGGTACAAAGACCATGGCTGCTGTCCTCACCCAGAGTACTTTCCATCTGGAGAGTCAAAGCCCATCCTGTGTCCACATTTTTCTTTTTGCCTCTCGCGACATGATGAATGTGGCATGATGACTGTGGAGCAGTACATTACAAAAGCCACAGGAGTGACTACACAACTGGTCTCTACTTCCATTAGATCCAATACCTTGTTACCTAAGCAATCTGCCAAGAACAACCCTGATCCTTCTCTCAGTCAAAAGCCTGTTTTCTCACCAATTACTGGGTAGAAATGTACCCTTTCCAGGCTGTCCTCCCAAGCCCTCCTGCTCTCTAGTCCTCTGGCTTTGTCTTCCTTTACAGGTAGCACGGTCCAGCCACACTGGACAACTCTCCTAATCAATCATAGTTTCATTTTCATTTGTTATGGAGTATCTATCATGTGTCATGCATTGGTAAGAGAAGAGTGAAAAATAAAACACGTTCCCTGAAAGCTCATAATTTATCTGAAGAGGCAGATATCCAAATGACTGCCAAAGAGCAGTGGCAAGTGCTGGGGCGGAGGAAGGCAATCTCTACATTTGGAGCTGGATAATTCTTTGTTATGAGAGGTATTGTCTTGTGTATTAAGTAAAATGGGCTTAAAAAGCAAATTTGAGATTGAATTCCTCCTCCTTTTATTCTTTATAAATACCATACAGCCTCAGATATTTCACCTATACGAAATAACATTTCCACTCTGGAATTCCTTTTGTTAAGGATGTCAGTAGCCTTTCACCCCATATGAGTACTTGATACTGGCCACTTTCCTTTCCCTCTCCTTTGACAGGCTAGACCACACTTTAAATGTTGTGGTGTATTAAAGATGGCCCATAACCTTTAGCTGCTTCTCTCAGAGAATGAACCCTCTCTTGAGTCCATGCTAGACTTGCCTTTCACTGTGACCAACAGAAAGGGGCAGAGGTGGCACTGCATGAGCTCTTGTTGTCTCTTCAAGTTGCCAAATATCTTCTGCTTTTGCTCTTGTGGAGGTCTACTGCCATGTTATTCTTACGGTCCTGAGTCTTCCACCATGAAGAAGCCCAGCTATCTACATGCAGAAAAATGTATACACTTAGCAGATGATGCCAGACACTATGCCAGGCAATGCTGCCACACAAACTCAGGCAGAGCTCCATATACATTAACATGTCCCCACCAGCTTGGACCATCAGTGGTTTCATAAAGTCCAGTCATATTTAAAGGGGCATGTTTTACAAATTACAGAATTTTAGAGAGAACTCTAGAAAGTACCTTGTCAGTCTTCCTCTTCCACTTGTTTCCCAGTCTTTGCTTGAACAATCACATCTCAGCTCAGTCACTTCCAGATCTAAAGTCTCAGGGTTCCTGCCCTTCCTCGGCCTGAGTCAATACTGGCCTGTCTACTTCCTCCCAGCATACTGAAGAAATGATACTGCTTTAGACTGGAAAGCAAACAACTGGTCACTAATACCCCCAGCTCCAAAAGGGCACCATATGATTTCTTTTTGCCAATACATGCACAAGACAGCTTGCAACGTTTTCTAGTAATAGTTCAAGATCAGTTATGTCTCTCCTCAGGACACTCAACAATCCAGATGAGGCTTGTTTGATGGGAAATGGACAGAATTTATTTCATTACTCAACACTGACTAATATAGTTAGTTAAGCTTATCTATATCCCCATGTCCTTGCTCAGAGAAAAATATCTCAAGAGATATCATCGGAGCTCACTGGAATTCTATAGGGGCCAGAAACCCCCTGAGTGTGTAGGGTGCTGTATTAGCCTTCTAGCCCTCATGTATTCTCATCAAAGAACTTGATACATAAGCCTGAACAATAAAAAATTACTAGCTTCATTCATATAAAACTTGTTATGCAAACTTTGAACCACTGAGCTAAGATTTACAGTACAATTCTGCAATTAAGGTAACTGATACCTATTAACAGAAATGCTCAGTTAGCTCCACTTTCTCCAAGATGATTCTAGGAATCATTAATTTTACTTAAAAGGCTAACTAAAGAAAAATTCAAGCTTTAATGTATAAAAGATCATTTATCACATGAATATGTTCTTTAAAACCCTAAAGGAAAATCACAATTTTACATTTTCTAAAACATAGTGGCTCTACAAACACCAAGGCTATAAATGAACAAACCAAGAAAAGTCACCAGATGGGATCTTTAGCCAGTTCTGACCTCAAAACTGCTCTCTGTCATAGCTTGGAAACTCAAGGCTAATATATCTTATACATACCTTTTACTTTCCTAATTCTCAACAAGATTCAGAATGCAATCCCTCTGGTCTCCTTTTATACTCATTCACTTCTAAATCTCCACCCATCGCCCTATAACCCAACCACTATGGCTTTTTTACTCTGGTGAATCTTCTTCTAACATCTGATTTACTTCTAATGAATTCACTTCATCCTTACCTCCTCACATAGTGTGCAATGTAGTTTTGAACTAAACTGAAGTCTGTCTCTCTCCATGCCACCTTGCAGGACTGTGGTTTTCTTTCTCGTAAATGGAGACAACTTATGTCTCATACTCCTACCATCCCAGTCAAACATGGGCCCATATAGGTACACACATCTTCCTGGGAGACCAGGCACTGCCATAACTCCTCTAATCTCATGCAAAACTGCCCATTTGATGTACACATGCTCAGTTATATTATTCTTTACCTCCTTGCCACCTAACATTCTGTGAGTGACTCTAGTCTCAACTTTGGTAGAATAGATCATGCGGTGAAGAATCTGGTCACTGCTCAAAACCCTAGGGAAAAAGATATATCTATGAAAAAAGTATAATTATAAAGTATTTATTCACACATATTTTCATGTTTTGTAAATAATCTACTTCTTGATTCCCATAAATTCTAGACAGGTCTTTGTGTATTGTTTCCCTAAGTCAATCCATTTTGCATTTTCATACTTTTCCTTTCTCTTATCTCTCCACTACTAATTCAGTGATGTCTTGCAAGAAGCCGTCCCTACATTACCTAACTGTCCATTCTAATCTTCCCTTTTCTTCATCTCGTTTCATCTTTAATGGTATCATCTTGTTACCTAAAGTAGTGGACTTGTTATTCAGCTCTTTCACTAAATAGTATCCTCTTCCAGAAAATCATAAACCTCATGAAAGCATGAACTGTGGCTGTTAAGCTTTTCATTAGTCTTTAACAAATACTTGCTAACCAATAGAAACCACGTGATTAAAATTAATGCACAGAGGTATTACTTTTTGTTCTTTTATATTGACAGCCTTTTTTTCACCAAAAAATAAGGATTGAGTCTATGACCAAGCCCAAGTTTTGCTAAAGATTCGAGAGTGAATTCAAAATGTTTTCTTGTTACTCAAATTGTGTTATCTCCAGAGGTCCAGCTGTTTCTGTATTTCTTTAATATATTTTAATAACCTGTAGATATGTATCATTCTTTTCATGGATGAACAATATTCTATATCTAGATGATGTTCTGTCATTCAATTAGAGTATTTTTAACAAGTATTCAGAGGTCAATATGATAAATTTTAAATAATGTCCATGAACACAAAGTATATTAATGCTTTTTTATGTATCAAGTATTTCTAATTCTCTAATTATTATTTCTAATTATCATCCCAATATTATAAATGTCTGCTACTATAATCATTTCAAGTTGAGCCAACTGAAAGTCAAAGAGTTTAGCTAAGTTGTTTAGAGTCACACATCTATCATCTAGGTATACAGTTCCTAGAATAGCTAATATTTTCACACTTCTGTGTAATTAAAAAATCTTATTTCAATTATTCCCAAATGAGATTAATTGATAATAAAAACGTGTCATAAATAGTTATTTTATAACAAGTATTTCCACCAAACTAGATATAGTTCTTCTCTCATAATTGCATTTATATGTCATATTTGGACATATTCTTTGGGTTTATCTAAAATTTTACCTATCATCACCTAAGAATCTATAGACAGATACATACTTACAAAGTGGTGTAGTAGATTCAGTCAACTAATGCCATACATAATATTCTGAATCCCAAGGGAAATTTTTTAAAAACCAGGAAACAGTCAAATAACATAAATCAACAACAAGAAAAATGCTGTACCTCAGGCTATATATATTGGAAACTCTGCCTCTGTAGACTTTGAAAAGAGTTCAACAAATTATGGGTAATGTTTGAAAGGTAAGAGAGAAACAACGCTAAAAAAACCCCAGTAATATAGCCTAAAGAGGTATCTAAATAAAAATATATCACAAATATAGCTATTCCTATTTTCCAAATTCAAAAGTAGGAATGATTTTATGGCATGGTGGCTATGGTAACCTATCATTACTTGAGGGATAATCTCCAAAGTTTGACATGATGTAGTAAATCAAGTTCAAAATTTTGATAACGTAATTGCAAATATAATATTAAGTAATTCCAACTTAGATTTAAATACCCATTAACGTCATAGGTACTAACAGCATATGCACTGAAGTTGTGTATGTGTGTGTGTTTTAATATTGTCATCATTTCAAATTCACAGGACCTTAAAGGTAAGAGTGCTTACAGCAAAAATGTTTGCATTACAGTAACCAGCACTGCATGGATAAGGAGTGGGACAGACATTTCACTTCCAAATTTCATCTTTGGGAATTATACTACAGAGAGGTACCCTGGTAGTTGGTCTTTAAATACTTATTCTGACTGGTTTTCCTCTTATAGGATCGCTTTAGATGCCACTGTGATTCAATAAACCACTGGGATATAGCATTAACTCTCAGTGTGTTAGAGCTTGAATAACCATTCATATTACAATCAGAGAATTCAAATGATAGATTGTTTCTGGATCAGACTTGCTGTAGTCAAGAATATTTTTATCTGATGAGAATGACTATTTTGACTTTGAGATATAAAACCCATAGAGATACTAATTCAAATACATTTGATCTGATCTCCATGCATTCCAACACTTCACTACTACATCCTAGCTATTTTTTATAGGAAAAAACTTATTGTACTGCCAAAACACCCCCTGCCACCTTGAATGACAAGTGCATTTATGCATTTTCATGAGCTCATTTCAGGACAGGAAAAACATGTTCCACAATTCTTAATAAATGCCTTAAAATACTAAAATATTATAAGGATACTTTATTTAATCAAGTCACCATAATCCTATATCTATATAATGAATGGCAAGTGATAGGAAATCACAATCTCAAATGTTCATAAGTTGATAAAATTATAAATGGTTCCCCCTGTGACCCCAAAAGTTGTGTGCTTGATTTTTGTCTTTTATACATACATATACATATATATATTTATGAATGTATATATATATGGTTTTTGTTTTCCATTTCATTTTGTTTCAATCATCCTCACAGCACCTGAGAAAAATGCTAAGTATCCCACATGCATTTCAGCACAGTTTCACTTCAAAGGTTGGAAGAATCAATAACCACAAGTATAAGTAAAATATATTGGTCAACTTTTTCCAAAATGTATAATGTGTATCCAAAATAATACTGAAGACATGATCAGGTTATTATAAACTACAAAGAATATTTCTGTGGTTATGATCTTTAAGCAATAAAAATGCCTAACTTAGTGTTTCAATTGTTAAATCCAAACATTAACTGGAACACAGTAATTTAGAAAGAGTAAAATATATTAATTACTCCTGTTGTTACAAGAGCCCACAGGTGGTACTATCCAGTTGAGTATTTCACACAACACACATACAACAAAATTGTGATATTTATCAACCAAGCTGTAAGGAAGTGTGAAGAAAACTGCAAGTCTCATTATGAATGCAACTTAGAGAAGAACATATAGAATTCATCTATGGAAGTCTAGAGATGACTAAGAAAAAGGATTTGTACTACCAATAACATTAATAGCAAAACTAACAATGAATAGTGATTATAACCACTTTCTTAACTCAATGTGGATCTTAAAAAAAAGCTTTAGTTGATGTGTTTATAGTTCAAAATTCTCCCTTAATGATATTCATAACAAAATGTGACAACTGTCTTTCTTTCTTTCGTTCTAAAATGAAAAAATAAAAATGATACAGCATTTCATTCAAAACAAAATAATAAGAGATTAACACTGGCTAATATATTGCATATTAGACAATGTCTTTCAACACAGCAAATGCAGTAGGGTTACTCTAAGGCAGCCTCTTCTTCAAAACCACTCAAAAATTATATCTTTGAAACAAAAACGTTCCTATGACTTAGGCCAACTGAATCATTAAAGTTTCCCTACAATATATCATACCCACTGAATCTTCATGTCTTGATTTCCTTTTTTTATTCTATCTCTGATGAATTTGTACTCGTCCTTTAAGATCCACATCCAATGCTACCTTGGTGTTACACTGTTGAAACTTACCAACAGGAAGTAATAATTATTTATTTGTCTCCTCCATGAGACTGCATTTTGAAAAATTAGGTATTGGTTTTCATTTTTAAAAATTTCCAAATGGGGTTTGATTCATATTAAATATTAGGTAAAACGTGGGTAAGTGGGATGGATGCATGCATGCAGGAATAAAGAGCTTCTCATATTTCAACTGACAGCTGATAATTTAATTTTAATGTTACAAGAGAATTTGCTGTTGAATTACCTGGAGCTGTGTGAATCCAGAAGCTGCATACTTGCTAGTATTAAAAGAACCTCTTATCATGGTATCAATGATTCTGATCAGAAATTATAGGTTAAATAATTTCTGCATTGTACCTAATGTGGATTTAGTACCAGTGTAGTACAAGGAGAAAATAATACTTACGGATCAAACTTATACATAAATGTGTTTCATTATGAATAAGGTTTTTGATTAAATAAATATCATGGCAATATACAAATTGAGATATGAGTACTTACTGCACCATTTTTATAGTTTTCAATATATACATAGTCTGTATTTGAATTTCTGATTTTGTTCTCATTTTAAAATACTCAGAGTATCCTGCAATGGACAGCTAAGATAACATTAAAAATTCAGAATAATCCCAAGTGCCATAAAGGAACTCAAAATATACTCTGAGACATTCCTTACAGTTCAATTAAAATCCCTCTTCAAGGAAGAAAAGTAGGTGTGACCTAAAGATCCTAAGATGGATTTGTGTTCTTTTTTCAGAAGAATCATAAGCTCGATGATATAAACTTAAGATACCCAGTCCTCATGACATGCTCATAATTGAATTTCATTGCTTTGAAGTTTAGAATAAAGCAGAGACCTCGACATGCATGAGGACCCAAAAAGCACAAGGAACGATCTGTAGCAAGGTGGTAAGAGATAACTGCTCTGTTTCAGTACCAAGGTTGTTCTCTCTGAAGCTTTTCTTTGTGGACTATACATTTCATTCTACTGAATTTCAGTCACCTCCATGGTAGACAACACCATTCGTCTTATTTCATCTTTTTAACAGGGACTTGATGAGGTGACACAGGACTGATTCTTAAAAACACATTACCTGCTATGTGAGGCACTGTGTGACAGGAAGAACTATCTTAGTGACAGGCACCTGACAGCAGATTTGTTGATTTCATGGTCACTTCATTTAAAGTAACAACGAGGTGAAATATGCCATCTGATAATCTGTTTGAATGTTGACTGTGAAAAGCACTTAGCATTTCTGCCAGCTCCCAGGACTACAGAATCTGTTTTTCAATATGTGAGGGTCTGTCTTACTCTTTACTTGGTTTTTCTCAATTTTCTGTCCCCATCTCTTTTCTCCTCAGAGGAAATCTCCTAGTCACTTTCCGGAAATAAAGCTATGTGGAGACATCTGGCACAAAGACAAAAATCTCTCCTTTCAAACACACTTTATCAAGATGCTATGCATTTTACAGTTTAAAGCTACAAGATAAAAAAGAAATCTGGGCCACCATTTCAGACAGACCATGAATGAGAAGGATATGGGGTCCTTGTCAGCATGTCATTCAACATCACTCCAACTGAGGGTGAGACATGAGCACAGGGATATCACACCCTGCATTCTACACATTCAGCTTGAGAAAACAGTAAATCCACATATGCGGAGGTCATATCTCCATATATTTTATGTCTGTAATTCTTTACTTATTCTTATACATGTTAAAAGTCACTTAACCAAAATGCTATGAAACAGAAGAAGTGTTTCAGACTTGGAAATTTTTCATATTTTGCAATATTTGTATAGACTTTACAAGTTGTACATTCATAATCGAAAATTCTGAAAACCAAAATGCTCCCAAATCCAAACCTTTTTGAGCACCAAAGTGACACTCAAAAGTTTTGGGTTTCAGAACATTTCAGTTTTGGGGACTAACAATGCACAAACCATATTAGTAAAGTACAAATAAACAATTATACCAATACAATGACTTTCCAGGCATCACATTCCCATAGCACTAAAATTGCAGATATTGGTACTAAAGAGACTCCCCTTTGTGTAGAGCAAAGACTTTTTACAAGACAACTAAGAGGACAGTTTTCCCAACTCCTCAGCTACCTGGCTTTTACCATGCCAGGAGAAGGCAGATCAACAGACAATAATTATCATTATGGTAATCACAGTAATAATTTGTTCTGATAAAGCATTTTATACTCCATTGAAAATTTAACCAGTAAACATGGAAACTTCTAAAGGAAATCAGCAGTTAAACTTATTGGAAGAGTTGCTCTCACCCAGTGGGAAAATCATACTTTAGCCATGGATGGCCTACATTAAAAAAACAACTTAATGTCAGGTTGTTTTATAAAATACTTCAACCTTCTTAGATTACCTAGAAATTTTCCATGTCAACCGTCTCAGACCCTAATTGCTTTGAATCCCACACCCACCACAACTCAGCTCAGCTGCACAGTCCACACATCAGAGAGCTGCTTGGACATCAACATGTTTGAAGCTTTTTAAACAGCATTAAATATGAACCTGAACAGCCCAGTTAAAATTTACACTTTCTCTGAAAGATTTTTGACATATTCAATGCTTGTGAAAGCTGAGGGGCTGACGGCCTAGTCAAGTACAGTTGAGTGAGCAGACTGCCAGACTCCCCACACTCCACCTCTAGGGCAGGTGAACCGTGACACAGAGGGACAAACCTCTCCTGCCTTCTCTATTCCTTCTCCAGAAAATATAGAAAAGAGAAAGAAAGGGGGAAAAAAACTTCCTTCAAACTATTGTGTGATGATTTCTTTGTTTAAATAAACATCTCAATAGAAGTAGGCACTCCTAGCAATTGTCTACTCCACAGCTTCATCTGAATCTCTTCTAAGCGATTAATTTCTCACCAAATTTCTTCTAGAGTGACAGCTGGCTTATCTAAGTTGGAGGGTTTGCTTCCTTTCAGTGTTTTTCTTTTATAATTGATCCTTATTCATCTAAGAAGCCACTTCACAATTCTTAGCACTGTTTACCAAGGATATAAAGAAAAATGCCAGATACACATAGATGAGAACTTCTTCTTAGAATGTTTCCTGAGCCTTACAACTCAAGCACTGCTAATACAATGGTATGCTTCTGAATTTATTTCTTTATTCAAACTTCTAAGAAATGCTTTTAGTGAAAACTTTTCAGTATGTTGTGGTAAAAAATTATTTGTGGTTATGCTAGCAACATGCAAACAGATGAAACAATTAGCTAGGAAAAGAATTTAAAGCGTGTCTCTAAATTGAAAGTGACAAATTTTCAAGTTCCACTAAATAAAGTGTTATGTAATTCTGAAGGCATATGTGTGCATGCATATATGTACATTATTTTAAACAGTTACACAATAGTTCCTTCAGAAAAGGCCAGCTATCTTCAGCACATTTCTAAACTTGGTCACGCTCTTCAGAACTGTGTACCTGTGAAGCTTTCTGATATTTGGCATTTGGTGTAAACCATTGTGTGAACCCAAGCTTCATCACTTCCATTTTCTGCCATCTGGAGGATAATGAAAATGAAATAAAGACCAGAAAGTGTTTGGCTTTGTTGTTGGGGGGCGGGGCACACCCAAGGTATTAAGTTATTCAAACACCAGTAATGTATGGCATTGCACATTCTCACTGTCACAGCCTTTGTTGAAAAGGATTTCCCTGACCTTTCCTGTAACCAGCAAACAAATAAGCCCTCTCTCTCAGCAGGAGAGAGGCACTGGTCCATTAGATCATTAAGCAGTTCTATTCAGATACCCCCCATTCTCCTGTCCTTGGCCCTGAAGAGGGAACTGGCAGCAGTCCAATCAGTCAGAGAGAAGGCAGGCAAATGTGATTGCGCACAGGATAGCTTGAAATGTCGCAGCAGGACCAAAGTCGCAAAGCAGACAGCACTGAGGGGAGGATGTGGAGCTACATGAGGGGTAGTGTTCCAACAACGGAAGGCTGGTGTTTCAGTCTGCCAAACAAGGTAATGACTCACCCAGGCAGGAAAATATTACCACCATGGGGATATTTGGAGCATCTCAGTCTGAGAGTAATTAGGAACTAAACTACAACAGCATGCTTCAGTGATGAAATGAGAAAATAAGCAATACCTCTGTCAAGTTCTGACTGGTGAGTATTAAATGAATATGGGCTTCTATCAAATCTGACCACAAAGTAAGAACTTATAGCAGATTGTCAGAATGCAGAACTATTTCTATATTTTCATGAAATAACACAGCACGCAAATGTGTACAAACACATCAACACACATATACATTAAAAAAATGGTAAGGTGAAAAATGCTGGCAGGAATAATTTTAGGGAAAATCATTACCACAACTATATAATTCATTTCTATAGCATGCATTTGCTCATCCTGAAGCTTTTTCCACTCCCAATTACACTGTCTGCAAAGGGAAAAAAATGAATCCAGGATGGCAAATGCTAACAATATCATTTTGTTAATAAGAATGATATACAATTTCAAAATAAAAAGCACATGTGTTTAATGGATTTAGGTAATGGAATTATTTTACTTATGAGTATCAGTTGCACGAATGTAAATTCTCTGGCAAAGAGGACAAATGTTAATTTTTATTTCTTTGTATTTTCAAATCGCAGACAATTTGTATTCATTAGACAATGCAAAAAGCTCTTTTCTCTTATAATTGTAAAGTGACATTATAATTAAATTGGGTAACCTCAGGAGCATCTGCAAGTTAAAGAATCACTTACAAGCTGGCTGGACAAAGCCCAGTCACATTAAATCACCAGACAGTTACACATCAATAAGCCTTCCTTGCAATGGCCAGGTCAGAACCTTAGCCATACCAAGAGAAAAAGATTAGTCAGCCTAGAAGGCCTCAGAAGGTTACCAGTAAGAACATCTTCTCAGAGGAGTCTCACTCGGATCTTCAGAGCATGCACTCTGAAATTTAACAGACACTTGTTTGACTTCCTCCACAGAGGCTCTGTTCCCTCTCCCAGCAACCCTCCAAAATGCATTCTTACAATGTCAGTAGCATGCAATCTGAATGAGAGGCAAACACAAATTATCTCTCTTCTCAATATGAACAACCTCTATTAGGCCAGGTTAATAAACTCTAATAGATGTAAGGGCTAATACAATATTCAGCTATTGACATAAACATAAATATAAATTTCAAAGAAAATAACCTACTTTAGTAAAACTACCTGTGCAATAAAAATTAATGAACTCCAAATGATTCTGCACATCTCTACCAAATTGCATTTTCAGGCTCACATCTTCAGGACATGCTGGGTGGTTTGATGCATTCCCACAATTCATCTTCCTGCTAAGCCAATTTTAATTTAAATGCAATTAAAGGCTCAAAATGAACATTATGTATTAGATAAAGCCCCAAATCTGCAGACTATCATAAATATGATTTTCAGAAAAATTAATTACAAGCCATTAGGGTACAAGTCATCTTACCTCAAATGTTGAGTTAAATTGCAGAATTAGTTTGTCTGTTTCATTAAATGTTAAATACTGGTTTTGAGCTTTGTCCCAATTTAATATCACAAGGTCAGTTTATAAACAAAATGTTATTTATAGTTAGAATTTCTAACATGTCTTAGTATTTCTCATTAATTAAATAAGACACTTTCTTGCAAAGAAATAAAAATAACCTGAAGTGACTTTTGACCCAATATTGAGCATATTAATTTTCATTTGTTAATGTTTCACATCATTATATCACAGATCCAACATTCTTTTCATGCAGTAGTTTAAATATCCCATTTTCATTTTGGTCTAAGTTAAGAATGCAGAGTAGGGATATGGGGTGAACATCCCTATCTTCCTAGTCTAACATCCAAAGTGCTCTAAAATTTGAACTTTTTAAACACCAATATGCTTCCTGAAAAGTTTGGATTTTAGAGCATTTCCAACTTTAGATTTTCAGGTTAGGGATGCTCAGCTTCTATAATTTATGCAAATATTCCAAAATTAGGAAAATTCTGAAAGAGGTAACACTTTTGATTCCAAACATTTCAGTGAAAAGATACTCAGCCTATATAACTGAGTTTAAATAAAATATATAATAATATATCACACTGGTCTAGTAGGCCAAAATATATACATGCAAATCACATGCCAATATACCACAAAAAAAAAAACAAGAAAACAAACAGTCAATGTTACCATTTACACTGATTTACAAATTCTGGTAATACCAGGAATACAAGAATTAGTAGAATTCCTCTTGAAATTGTGTCACTTTTTGGTACACATGTTTTCTAAGCAGATAATATGGTCAATTTAGTATGTCATAATATATCTCACTATAAAGACCTGGGAGAAGAACTGAAAACATCATCATACCACAGTGATATATGTGCACCCATGTTTATAGCAGCACAATTTGTAATAGCCAGATCTTGGAAGCAACCTAAGTGCCCATCAACTGAGGAATGGATAAAAAAGTTGTGGGATTTTTATACAATGGAGTACTACTCAGCTATAAAGAATGATCACATCGACATATTTATAAATAAATGGACACGACTTGAGACCATTCTCTTAAGCGAAATAAACCAAACTCACAAGGGTAAATACCATATAGTCTCCCTAGTATGAGATTTGATAAGCGTATATAAGACTTTATGGTAAGCATGAGTCCCCATCTCATAGCTTTGAAGTCTTTCAAAGTCTTCAATCATCAGTTGGAATGGTTTTATCCTGTTTTGTTTGACTATATCATACGTGATGATATTAACAGCTGTTTTGAAGAAAACATTATGACAGCTATTGCTGATTTAATATCATCCTTCTTAGAAGTCCTACCATGCTTTTTTTGTTCTACTACCGTTGGTTCTATCTATCGCATTGTGTCTTATTGGAATTTGAATATGTATGATAGTTCAAACAAAATTTTTTTTATCGAAAATGAGATATTAGAGTACCCATTGATCATTTTCTGTTATTCAGTTCAGAAAGCCCTGTAATTCTTTCACTCTATGCATGGCTTTATACTATTGTGTTATGTTTGATATTATTGTATTTGAAACTATGCTCAACTATAGCAGAGTTAAGATATATGGTTGTTGATGTCCAGTTGACTTAATGTAAAGTACTGTGTTGCCTATGTTGTCCAGTTGACTTAATGTTGTTGACTTTAAGCTATTGTTGATGTGCAGTTGACTTAATGTAAAGTACTGTGTTGCCTATGTTGTCCTGTTCTGATCTGCTCTGTACTGCCCTCTTTTGTTTTATTCCCTTTAAGTTAATAAAAAAAATAAAATAAAATAAAATAAAGACCTGGGAAATTCCAAAGGCATCCTGCAGCCTTTTGTGTACTCTTATTGCCTTAGTCATTCCATTCAAATAATATTTTCAAAAAGCTATAAATTCTGCTACAGTTAATTTCATTTTCAATTAGCAAGCTAAAAGAAAGTCTACCACATAATATTTATTAGTGGTAAAAATATATCAGAAAATATCTACCTCATTTGTTTTAAAAATCAAGCATAACTTCTGACTTACAAAAAATCAAGTTGTTAAAATTCAAAGTAAAAATAAAATAGAACACAGTAGAAAATGATATATCTTAGTCTCTGCAAGAGGAGAACTTCCTATATATTCTGTCAATGGTTTTACACTTATTTTTTATTCTGTTTTTTATTAAAAACAGAATTATGCGATTGAGGCAAATTTGGCAGATAAATTATTCTAATTAATTTTTTCTCAGAAGACACAAATATAGCTAACTTAGGAGTGAAAGTGATAATTCAAATAATTATCTATCGAAAAATTAATTGTACTATTTGGTTGGAATACCATAGTGACTCAAGGAAAATGACGATTTGTTCCCTCTCCTTAATGAATGGGTTTATATAATACCACACCTTTAAAAACATTCAGGTCCTTATCACAGTTTTCTCACTAAGCCTGTCCCTTTCCCCAAGCCAATGTGACTATTTGTGTAATTATTATTGCCTCTTGTCTACTTCTGCCTGGAAATGTACCCACAACAGTACTGGATATTAACAGATAGCTGTGTATGTAACTGGGATTAAGTATATGATAGATGCAGGGGGTGTTTGAAATTCTGATGGTTCCAAATGAAAAATGAGAATGTCAAATCAATTTAGAATCTGCATATACTTAAAATTTGTGAAATAATTTTACTAATCTTGATCATTTGCTAAAACAGATATTTCTAAACAGAGAGTAGTATTACTATTTTTAAAAAATAAGCACATAAACACAAATCCCTTACAGTAAAGTATTGCCTCACAGCTTGGCCATGTATGCTAAATAAGCCTAATTAATACTATTATGCTATTTGATAATAATGCTCTTAAGATAAAATATAAATAGTAGCAATAATAAAAATAAACAGTAGCAAGTAACATATGCTCAGAATCAATGTTACATGTATAGCCCCAAGGAAACCTTTTGTTTTCTTTGTTCTTACTCCAAATTCTTTATGGTAAGAGGTGATATGAGAATGATGGACATGCAAACCTCCAGTCTACTAAATGTTATTCTATCAACCACCCACATGCTGCTATTTCTGTACGCTTCCTGTGTTCCATAGATAGCAACTTAAGAAAACAAGGGTTGATTTTTAGGTACAACTTACTTTGAGTGACACTGAGGTGATTTTGTAAAACAAGATTCAAACTATGTAATTTAACTATATTTAATTCCAATCGTATCATAAGGCACAGATTATCAAAATAGTTCATGTTTTACATTAAGTCATATCAATGGTTTCCAAAAGTGAACTCTGTTAACAGAGCAGAGATTTTCTCAAGACTTTAAGTCATTAATAAAAATTGGAAGTAAAATTTAGTGGCGAGTTCCTATATTTCCATCCTAAAAGTCAATATATCTTAATGATAACAAAAGCACAAGACAACAAAAATTGAAATTTTAGGCCTCTTACTTTCTTCAGTTACACAGCATGGCAACCATTTTCTGAAAAACAGTATCATGATATACAATAGGAAATGATTGTCTTTCTCTGAAGTTTCTGGCCTCTGATGCTCTCAATAGCTACTCTGAGACAACGAATGTAATTTTACATCATTGATCTGCTTCTGCTGCTAAAAATGAACATCTTTCACCGTTTCTCAAAAGTCTTGGAAAAATCTGTAAGAAGAATCTAGAAATGGAAGGACCATGGAATAACTCAGATTATTTAAAAATGTATAATAATGTTTCTTTACATATGAAATATTTTCAGACTGAACTTTGATCATTTACAGTCTGATTAAGTCAGAAATTTACATAGTAAATATCTTATAATAATTAGCATTAGTATTATCAAATGTTATATAGATTTTTTAAATGTAGGTTAAATTTGGAGTCTAATTTACCTTTGTAAATTATAAATCTATAAGTTGCTGCCCTTTTACTTAATTATCCTGACAATTACCTCAGTACCTTCTCTGTTGGAGTACAACAATGTCATTACCATAATTCTTGGTACAAAAAAAGTTGTAAGTAACTTCTAGAACAGAGGTTCTAAATTTTATCACCCTACTTTGAGTATTAAAAATAGGAAAATATCTGGAGACAAAATTTGAAAGTGCTCATTATATATTTAGTGCAAGCCCTAATGCCAAAGGTCACCAAACACAGACAGCTTTTCCAAATACAATAGTAAGGAGAACATTTTTAAGATGAGAAAGTTGTGCTTAAGCTTGATCAAGGCCTTGGGTGTTGACAGCCGTTTTGGTTCTGATAGAAAAGACATAGTGATAAAGGTAAAGAAGCTTTTAGGCACCGCCAGGCACTAGCATATCATTTCATGACTCTAAAATACAGACTGCAACTGCTCTTCGTAAAGATTATGAATGGAAGAGCATCTTACGAAGGTACCTCCATCTACCACAGCAAATTTGACCTAGTTAGACAGTCCCTGTGTAAAACTAGTACCTGTTGGCACTACCATAGTAGAACTAGGTAGTAATATACTCTAGCAGTTAAGAGTGAAGTTACTGCTCTCAAATTTGACTTAGACTTTGGAGGCTTTGGTTTCATAAACATTTAGGGGCATATTTGTTTTATGCCTTTTTAGTGTATTTCTAACTACCCTCTTCCAAAACCTAAAAATCATCCTTCATTTTGGTTTTCACATTTTGATGCATAGACTCAAAATGATAGTAAGATTTCATCATTTTTTCCCATGTTACAATTCATTTCAATTTTCTTCTGGCTACCACTGACCCTAATTAATTTCTGAATTCTCATCCATCATTTTTAGAGTGCCACTTACTTCTCAGCTGCAGAACTAGGGATGTCATCACTCTTTCAGACTTTAAACTATTCCTTTCATTACAGTATTCTCAGATTTCTATGCACTTCAGTATTCTTCTATAAATATTCTTCTTAATTCCTTAATAATGCTATTCTTACCAGTAGGAAAATTTTTTGTCTCCATCTCTAACTATGTAACTATATAACTACATTGTTTAATCCAAATACTCCTTCCTCCTATGTCATCCTTAAGAATCTATTTCTGTTCATTAATTTGTTCCTTAATTAATATAATCACCATTCATTAACTCATCTATTTATTCAAACATTTTACTAAGAATCCAGCTAGGTTCTGAGAATATGTTTGTAAGTCAAATAGACATGGTGCCTGCTTTCAATAGAACCAATATTCTAGAAGAGAAAGAACAATTAAATTTTGCCAGAAATAGGTCAATGTCCACTTGAAATAACTGTTGATTCATTTCTTTTATACTATGTAATACTATATTCACATAATTGTAAGAAAGTTATTACCTACTAATACTATGGGAAAATAAACAGTAAATGTAAATATACTACAAATGAATATACTATGAATATATGATAGAAGAAAAAAATCTTCTCATGTGTAGCACCATGGTACTTAAAAATGGTAATTTATATTGTTATTTGCTTTATCACTGGTATTTTTCTCATACTTTTAAATGTCTAAATATGTGCATGTTAATGTTTTAATAATGCCTCAAAGGTATGTTTACCTTTTCACATACTATCATGTAAAGACCAAATGCAAATTTTGCCTTAACTTTCCAGTTCTCCAAGAATATCGGTAGGCTGAGCTTTGGGAAGTCTAGGAGGAAGTACTACTGAACAGAAATATCACAAGCTTCTTATTATATCCCACAAGTTTGTTGACATGATGATAAAATTTTAAAGTTTTTCAATTTTTAAATGGAATGTACCTGGCATGCTTCAAGTTTGATGCTACAGAGATGGAGGGGTGGTGATTTGAGGACTCATTTTTTAATCATAGTAGCTTTGTTAAATCTTCACAGTGAGACCAACACTACACGAGCTTACTGCAACAGTTAGGTGATATTACATGGTCGCTCATTACAGCAGTCTGGAAGTATTATGTGATAGTGTAGAAAGTAAGTTTTTTTAAATATTTTTGCAAGCACAATTTCAAGTGTGAGCAATAAAAAGCACAGCTTGCCAATCTCAGACTGTAATTCAAAAAGTTAGAATAAGATGTGTTTTTCTTGTATATATTTGAAAACAAGACCTTTATAAATAGTTACCCAAATCGAGCAACATTTTATTTGTACAGTACTAACCTAGACATTCTTAAAGATGCTTACATTTCTAATTAAATATAGAATGAAATCTCTGAACACTTTTTAATCACAAAGAATGATATCCAGAGTCCATTTTAATTAAGATATTGTAAATGATCTTGCACGGTTACGTAAAATAGTGGCAAATCTTGTCATTCTTCAACTTTAAAAGTTAACCTCTATGCCATGGTTTTAAATTACTGTAAAGATGACCCACATGTAATTAAATTACATTTTTTACATGATCTATAACACATGTGCGTGATGCTCACAGAACTCACTTTTTAGATAACACCCTACTGAACTGCTGCAAAAAGTCATTAAGTGAGATCAACTATAGTCTAAGTGTTTTTCTAATTCTTAATTGTATACCACTGCAAAGGAAAAATGCTCTGTAATCTCATATATAGTTTCACTACTTCTCACTTATCCTTTTTTTGTTTTGCAGCATCAAACCCTTTTAATTCAAAGACAGAGAGAGAGAGAATTCAATATAGCACAAGTTTAAGCATACAAAAATCCAACTCAGCACAGATTTAAGAACAAAAGAAGGTGAGTGGATCAAAGGAACAAAGGAGGGAACTAGGGAAGATGAAAGAAAACTGGCATCTCGGAGTTCAGGCAAGGCTTTATACAGGGTTTGGTTTCTCTCCATCTCTCCATTCTCCCTTTAACTTGACACATTTTAGGGGCTGAGATGTGAGATTATGATGGTATTTTAGATGAAAACTAAAAGGCTAACACCAAGAGCAGAGTGAATGGACTCCAGGTGACCAAAGTAGCACACTCACTATTTTATCTTGGTTTAACTTTGGTAAATGGACACAGAATTATGGCACTTCCAGAAATTCTCTATTTGGAGATCTAACGGTAAGAACACATTGGAAGTGGTACAATGGACCTGTTATGAAGTTCATTTGCAA
Source organism: Dolichotis patagonum (assembly GCA_004027295.1). Classification (NCBI taxonomy): domain Eukaryota; kingdom Metazoa; phylum Chordata; class Mammalia; order Rodentia; family Caviidae; genus Dolichotis; species Dolichotis patagonum. The sequence goes on from PVJX010000316.1 coordinate 83,069, forward strand.
GGTAATTCTGTTGCTTTTATGTAAATTGCATATTAATTGAGATGATATGGCAGTGATAAAAATGATGAAAAGAATACTGACTCCCGAAGCTACCCTTTGAAGCAGTCAACTTACAAGATATAGTTAGGGTTGGCAAGTAGCAAATGAAGGAAGATTAGTTTCCATTCTGCTTTTCAAATTCCAGATAGCTTAAAGAATGGTTAGTTTAATAAATAATATTTATCATCTTTGTTAACTTAGATAGGAAGAACTTTAAATTTTAAATAATTACATGAAATTATAATCTCTCCTCTGCACTATCCTCTCAGAATCCTTTAAAGCAAAAGATTGTATCTCTGTACATAATACGTACCCAAAGATCAGACAGAAAAGGAAATCATACAGGAAGAGATAGACCTTGATAGAAGAAAAAATGCAAAAGTTAGAAATAAATACCATCTTTGGTCTCAACATGTTGACTTGTTCATGTAAATTTCAGTTGTCAGTGAAGTTATAGAGATTTCTAAACAGGGTGGAAATTTGAGCAATCTTTAAAAAGGCAAAAGTGCCACTGAAGAACAGTCTCCAATGAGCTCCCTGAAACTTAATCTTTATCCTGGCACAATCTGAAAGAGCTAATTGGGAAAACACCGAACATCTGGATGGTTTAGTGAAAACCACCACAGACCTGTTATACAGGAGATGCCTCACAATTATTAATAACCAATTACTCCCTACACTGCACAGCGCATGATTAAATTCCTGATATGTACACTTTTACAAAGCTGTCCGAAGGCAAGCCAGAAGGGACTGATGAAGTGGCCTGAATACTTGGAACAGTTCAAGTGAGACTTGCCGTGATTACAAATAATGTGTTCCTGGTAGCAGCGATGGCAGCACCAGGTCTAACACCGGTGACTGAGGGAGCTTCTCCAGAAGAGTTGCTAATATCAGCACTCCCATCCTAATGGAAAAGTGAGATTCCTCCTGCATGCAAGCTGCAGGGTTCCTGACAGCAGGACCAAGAGAAACCTAAACATTTACTCTAGTATGTTTGTTTTTGTACATGTATTTATTTTTCATTTTATATTTGCCTGCACTAGTCATGAATCAAATTGTGAAAGATCATAGACAGGACTTGATTACTGAGCAACACTTTTAGGGAAACATACATTCAGCATCTCCAAGTACAAACAATAAGTCAAAGTGAGAAGAAATAAAATTCTTCTTTTACTCACTAATGGGGACTCAGCAGCATGACTTTGTGATTTGTCTTTATTATGTTCTGAATTACAGAATACATAAATGTTTCCAGGCATTTACAATAAATGATATTTATTGGGAAATTATGATACAGTACATCTAAATATTTAATGTATGCTTATTTGTTTAATATAACAGCCCAATTTAGAAGTCTTTGTTTTACAGGTGAGGAAATTGAGGAAGAGAACTAGCCAACTTGCTAAGATGACATTCTCAGTTAAAGGCAGAGGTAGTACTAGAACCAGGCAGTGTGCAGTTCAAATATGGTCAGTCTCGCTTCAGTTTACTTGTGTTAACAGTCTATACAAAATCAACTTCTTGTTAGTGTCTTCACTAAGTATGCAGAGAGAAAAAAAAAGATGAGAAACAGATTCTTGAGCATCATCAAGAAGAAAAGCATGTGATTTTTCTAAAATAACATCCAACCCTGCCTACTGGGCCAAATTCAGACTCTGCCCCTGGCCTATGGAGGAATAACCATGGTTAGAGCACCTGAGTTATCATCCTGAACGACCATGGTTAGAGTTCCTGAGTTAACAGCCTAAGAGAAAAAGAGCTTTCTTATCCACAGATGACCCCCAGATTTCTATCATAAAAAATAAACATAATTTTACTCAGTCTGATGAAATTTTTAGCCAAAACACTCTCCTTTATTTACCTCAGCTGAATATCTACATGCATATGAACCAAATGAGTGGAACTGAGAAAATCTCTACTCAGAATTTTGTGCTATCAAAGGACACCAAATTTTTATGCAAACTTTGCAAATCTGAATCCTGATCCCTATGATATAGACATTCACATCCACATCCAAACATAATTATGATATAGTGGTGGATGTCAGATGCACCCCAGGTGCTTCATCTGTTAGGACTACATTTTCTAGAACATGCAGAACTTCACAAGGTTTAATAGATTTAAATCAATACACTGAATTAACACCAGAAAAGAAATGTGCCAAGGTTCAGAGAGAAGGTATGGAAGAATTCATATCTATGAAAGAAAATTGCAGCCTTTTAAGTGAAGTTGTCACTTACCAACCTGAGTGTGTTTACTGAGTAGTATGTGAGAGCAGGTATGTGCACTGCATAATGTATATCTAAATATATGTACTGAAGGAATAACAGCAAGAGCTTCGGTAGAGACTAAGTATCTCACAGGAATTACATATAAGATTTTATGAATATTCTTTACATGGGATAACTAAGGGTCAGTTCACTCTGTTAAGTAGCATCTGAAAATCAAGTCTATTCCTAAATTCTTAATCACAGCTTGCATTTACACTGGTTCGTTTCAGGGAAACATTTGGAAGAAACTAAGTCTTCATCTTTGAGTAATTTAAGAGGGCAGAATATGTTATGTTTTGCATTGCTTAAGGATTTTGGTATTTGCAAAGCATTGCAGCAAACGTGAGTTAATGTCCTTTCATTTCTACAGGGATAACACATTAAAGAATTAGCTTGTTGATACAGACATATGTTATGGCTTATGTTTAAATGTACCCCCAAAGCCTCATACAGTCCTAGGTGGAAGGCTTTTTCAGAGGTGTCTGGATCTAGACTGTGTGACTGATCCACGACAATGCTGGGATTAAGGGTATGTGATTACTAAGTCACTACACTGATTGGTTGGGCACCCACCCCATCACTGTAGCCTGGGATACAATACAAGGAACAGAAAGAATCAATGAGGGAAAAGTAACTAAGACAACAGGTCTTCTGCTTGTCTACTTTTATGAGTGAGCAATAATATATCTTTCACCAAAAGCATATCTTAAACTCTTAGCTACCAAATAGAACCATTCTTTCTGGCACAAATAGCTGAAGCAATGATTCCTCATGGCCTCAATGGATATATCCCTATTAAAACATGATGTATAGGGTTGGGGATTTAGCTCAGTGGCATAAGCGCCTGCCTTGCAAGCATGCAGTCATGAGTTCGATCCCCGGTATCAATACAGAAAACAAAACAACCAAAACAACATGATGCATAAACACTTTGATTAAAATTTAGGAAAAGAAAACTCAAGTGTCAAAGATTCAGAGGTAGGCACTCTTATGTAGACCCAATCTATATGCTTTGCCTAGGCAATGGAGCCTCAACTTATTCTACAAAGTTGATAGCAGTGAGTAGCTCTTTGTAGTTAACTAGTTTTCTCATAGATCCTTAACTTAAGGAATATGATTTGTCTTGTTTTTGAAATCTTCAAAATGTTCCCGGAAGACTGCAAGATGACAGAGTACAGCTGGTTAACAACAAGAGCCAGCCATGGGTTGCACACACAGGTAAAGTTTCTGAAACTGTTTCAGAAAAAAGGTTTTTTTTTTTTAATGATAAAGCCTTTTGTTAATGTCTCCTCTCGAATTAACCTTAAGTTAAAATTTTATAGGAGCTTGGACATATTTATCCATTTTTGATCATCAGAACTTGGTTTTATCATGTTCGTATTTTAGAAATTCTGTTTTTTTTTTCCCTTTTATTCCTATAGTTCCCAACATCAACTGCCCTCTCCCCCATCTCTTCATCATGAAGGATGAAATAATCATTTATTTAATACAAGGGGCAGAATACCTTTATACATATAATCAATACTTGAGAGTTTGAATTTTTTCATTTAAAAATACATATTCGCATAACTTCACTTTGAGGATCCCAATAACACAATTTGTTGATATCTTTCCTAAATCTTATAATAAATAAAATTTGCTTTTGTATGAATTTATTTCTCCATTTTGAATCCTAAAAGGGTTCTCTCCAAGAGTCCAAACATCACAGTTTCACATTTAAGTTCCAAGAATTCCATTATCTGGTTCTACCTTCCTTGCAGGTGGCTTCAACAAAAGACACATTTCATCAGGCCCTCTGCATGCCAGACATGTGGTCATCACTGATGTCTTCCAATACTCCTTCTTTCACTTTCCTGGGTTGGCAACTGCAATTCTTATTCACCTTTAAAGTGCAGCCTAGATATACGCTTATTCAGAAATTAGAGATATCTTCACAAGGCATGCTAAATATATGCCAACCAGAAGAGACTGGAAATTCAAAGACAAGCTAAAACAGATTCTATTCCTGCTTTCAGGGAGCTTATTGTCAGTAAAAGAGACAGATATTGAATGATTTATCATGTAATAAATATATAATTTCAAGGCCCATAGTGGGAAGTTTGAGCCACTGAAAGTATATAACCAAGAAATGAGAACTAGACTGGGGAATCAAAAGGCTTCCCTACATTTTAGATGAGATGGCAATTGAGATCCAAAGTAAAACAGATCAAAGGATGAGACACAATTTCAGGGTAATAACACATCTTCATGGTAAAGATTTTAAACCATACTTTATATGCAACAAGAAACCACTGAAGCAATTTCTACCACACTACCTCTTTAACTATACAAAATTTGTACTTTTTCATGGCACTTTTACATTCAGCCTTGTTCTATAGTTATTTGTGTATACATCCTCTTATAAATATTGCTTTATTTAGCCCTTGCACAGCATGTTATCTACAGCTATTCAATAAACGTCTTACTGGATTAATGGTCCACATATTAGTGGTCAAAGATTCATTTATGCTGAGCTGTTCAATCACTAGCAAACTTCTCTTTATTTTTGTTTTATTATCTTACTACTCTAACTTACTAATTCTGAGATTTTTAACTATTGTTAAAGTTAAAAAGTAGTAATTTTTTGACCTCTTGCAAGTGGAAATAATGCAAAAAGACAGTACTCTAATTTCTGGAGTCAGTGTATCACTCTTTGCAGTTAATTGTATCCTTTTAAAATCCTGAGATGTCTTCTTTTCTCCCTCACATTCAGTCTTGCTCTATACATTTTTTATGCCTGTAAGTTAAGTCATATAGTAACTGTAAACATGCTTTTGAATGGATTTTCTTATAGGTTTTCTAATTCATTTTACTCCAGATTTCTTTCTCACATCTCAAGATTTTTAAACATAAAACAGAGTAAGCAGACAACATAGCTACTTGCAGAAACAAAGATTATTGGTCAAGAACAGTAACATGAGCATGGGCCAGCATACAACACCTACAAAGAAACACACCATTCTGAGGAAAGAACTAGAAACCCAAACTGCTGTGAAATCCAAATGTTTTAAAGAGCAGCACTCCATCTGTAGAACCTATCAATGCAAATATTCTAGGGAAATAAAAAACCCTCTAAAGTCCGAGGTACTATTTTTATCAAGCATTTCAGATATGGGATTCTGAATGTGCACTACAATATCTAATGAGTCATCAAGAACTTCTATAGAAACAAGTGGTGTGATAGTTACATTCTGAATGCCCACCCAGTGAGTACAAGGATGGTACTACTAAACCTACTTTCTGTTTTTCCTTGTATCCCTGTGCAGCTTTAATGTAGTAATTGCAGTAACCTCAAAAGTTCCCATACTCGAACTATGTGTGTATCACTAACACATATAGTAACACATATAGTAACTCCTCCAAAATAGTTGGTCTTGCATCACAGCATACAAAATACATCCACAGATACATATATGGATTATAAATGAGACACTAAAGATCATGCAGGTCAACCATTTACACAATTTGCCCCCATGAGCAGCAGAGTCAGCAGGAGCTGGGAGTGAAGTGTACACCAATGTCAATTATGCAAGCTCCACTTTGTGTATTATTTTTATGTTCCATGTAATACATCTTACACAGGTAATCTCAGCTTCAAAATAATATTTAAAAAATATTTTTGTATTTTGAATTGATTTTCAATTTTAAATAAAAGATTTAAAAATAAAATTTAAAAACTACTAGTTGCCCAATCTTTTGCTCTTATGGAAACTTTTTTTCTGTGGAATATATTTCAGGACATTATTTAAAATAAAGAAATATCTGAATCCTTATGTTTGATAGAAATATGCAGGGATGTTCAGGGTTTTTGTTTTTTCATGTGGTTTCTGTAAGAGAAAAGAATAATGAAGAATTAAAACCTAGCCATACTGGCCCTGGGAGGGAGTCCACCCACCCAGAGTAGGATTCCTGGGAAACACCAAGGACAAACAGAGCCCAAGTCTCCACGCTTCGAGTTGAGAGTCTATTATCCTTCCTAATTCAATGAGGGACCATGATATCCTGGGGCTGCAAAGCGAAACGTAAAGATTGCAGAAGAGCCATGTTTATTGCTTTGTGTAACGGGCAGCCTGTGTTTTACTGTTAACTGCAGTGGTTTTTCAAATGGATGCTTTTGAATTATAAGTTCATAAAAAGAGAACACATGTATAACAAGAATGCTAAAGAAATGAAGAGTACTCAATGTCCACACATACCATGCCACATGAGACAAGCAGTGTGAACCACTGGCACTGCTAATTGAAAAGCATACTTTTTGATTTCTCAAAGGGGTCAAACTACAGAAATTATGTGGGCAGCATTCTTTTATGTGCCTGACTCCAACTCTCATGACTATGGTATTAAGAATAAGGAATGAATTTGACCACCTGGACATTCATCAGCAAGTTAGGGCTTCCTCTGGTAGAAGTCAGGTATAGTGTTAAGGGAGATGACGGTAACATTATTCTGTAACACCTTCTGACTGTTATTACAAAATGACAATATTGTTTTAGCCCATTTCCCTTAACAAGACTGACAGAATTACAGGTTGACATTATCGTGAAATTTTATGATGCATCATGTTAACAGTGCCAGTTTGATTAGCCTTGATTGACAGCTTGTACCTGAACAGAAAGTGAAATACCTCAAAAATATAAAATCAGTACATCTTAAATGACTTTCAAAATAAACTAAATTTCTAGCTAACTCAATGTTTAACTAACTAGAGACTTCATTCTACCTGTGTACTACTAAAATTTCATTTTTTTCATTTTCATTTTGAGGTTGAATCTAGAGAAAAATATATCCAGCTAAAATTATAAAATCAAAATTCACTTTCTGAGACTTTAAATGCATTAAGAACACACTGCTTGCCTAATATGGTCCTGTTCAACACTGTTGTCAGAGGAGACAGGTTCACCTCTGACTTGGCATCCTGCAGGAAGCCCAGGTTGAGGTGGGATCTCTTTAAAATCACGATACAGAAGGCCAGGCACCTGCCCTCTCTGCACTATCACCACACCTACATAAAACTTCTCCTGAACAGCATAGTCATCTGTTATCAAAACAGAAGTTGATATACTTTTAAACCCTATCCCTGGAAGCCAGACTGCCTAGTAAATTAAGCACAGAGGTGCTTTTTCCCTCTAGCTTTCTCAGATGAACTGGACTGACAATTCAGACTGCAATGAGATGGTAGTTCTCTATTCACCACCCAGATCAAAGCCATTAAGCAAAGTCCAGACATGCTAAAATGTGCAACTGGATACTAGTTATAGATTCTACTTGTCATTCAACTTATAAACATAGTCATAAAAAGTGAGACTAGAAGCAGTCAGTCCTTTCCAATCAAGAATTTTCATTCTTTGTATCTCTTTGTAAATCTGTAACAACATGTTGCCTTGTTGAAATTACTCCACCACAAGGGGAAGATGCCTCTGAGTCCTCTTCTTTGGTGCAAAGAGTAGAAATGTCAAGCTCCCACAAAACAAATCCCTGAGCTCTGTGGCAAAGAATCTAGTTGTGAAAGAAAGCACACCATCTTTTAAAAATTCATTATATAATTTTTCAGAAGTCTTGTCTTTTCAGTGTAGAACGTAGCATAAGAAAGTTATTGCTATTATTGTGGCTTCCTGAACTAATGACCAGTTGATTATCCAATTGGATGAAAGAAAATGTAACTGCTGAGATGCACTGGGGCATATTTTGTTCACCCACCCACATAACTGCCTGTTAGTATGAAGCACTTGTGTCCATTTATTCATACATATATTTGAATTTAATAAATTTGTGATTAATCCCTTAAAGTGTACACTTGTACAGCAGAAAAACATGCCTAAAAACTCATTCTTGAATACTCAAAATGCTGCAGGCTGCTCTCTTGCTAGTTTTGCTGCTTTCCTAAGGAGAGTAAACCCTTGCTTTGGATTTCTCCCCTCCACTTCCATTCCAGATCTAAATAGTGAAACATAATCCTGGAATGGAAAGCAGGCTTGTAACTCCATGGCCTATTTTCTAGAGTTTTGGTTTACATTGATAACTTGAACTGTGACTATTACCTAGACCCTCAGGGAAACAGTAAGCAGTTTTGGTAGGTAACATAAATTCAGACTATTTAAAGACCTGTGATAGATATATTCAAAGATTTTAGAAAGAAAAATTGCCACATACATATTAAATTTATCCTTTCCATGATGGGAATGGCCATGAAACATACATGTAGCTACCAGAGATTATAGAAAAACACCTCCAAAAAACCTTGTAAGAAGATGCAGGCGATATTAAATATCCACTGAGCAGCTGAATCCTGAAATGGGCACATTTAATAGATAGGTTATCTTGGCACTGGCAGCATTCAAATGAGTGATACCACCATGTTAGAAAAGGACCATAGTCAATAATGTGAACTAGTACACAGACTAGTCATCATATGGTTTGGGGAAGCTGGGGAACCTTTCAAACTTCATGTATGTGTATGATATATCCACCACACATGCATGCACATACACACAGATAACAACAGCATCATGATCAAAAGGAGGCCTGGGGTCAGAATTTCTACATTCAACCCTGACTCTGAAATTTACTAAGCATATGACTTTAGCAAATAATTTAGATCTTTTAGTACCTTATATTATCACCTGAAACATGGTAATGGTAAAGCACATACTTCATAGACTGTAAGAACTATAAAGGACTTAGCATAACACCCAATGTATCTCTAAAATAACAAATTTTAGGTACCATTATTTCTCTCTTTAAATGACTAGGAAATACATTATGCTTTATAGAGGGCATTTTAATTTAATGAAATTGTTCTTTTATTCACTGGACAGAGACTAACAACCTTCTATGGCACTGTGGCATCTATCCCATAGTTGAACATTTCCAGATTGTTCATTCTTGATTCAAGAATGACTTAAGATGAGCACAATGGGTTTGTGAAGGTATTTTTGGTGCTATTTTTGTGTGTTTACTTCAACAGCATATCAAACATGTCATAAACAGACAGTTTGATGTAGTTTACATAATAAGCACTCACAAAATCAATCCCTGGCCCCTCCTTCTGCTCTCTCCCTGATGTAACCTCTCTTCTGACTTCAAACACCATAGTTTATCTATGCTTATTTTTGTCTTTATATAAAATGAATTATACACCTTTATTCTTTAGTGTATGGGTTCTTTGCTCAACATTATGTTTGAGAGTCATCCCTATAATTGCATGTAGTTATATAGAATTGTGTCTGGAAGTACTATTTCCATATTAATAATTTTTAAATACATTTCTCTAAACAATTAGATCTATCTGTGATAAAACATTTACTCATTTCAAAGTTGTTAACCAAGATGAGAAGAGAACTAATGGTTTTATATCAACTGTTAAATGTAGAAGTCTTGGAAAGGGATGATCAAAGAAAGGTTAGCTTTTATTTAACACGCATTTAGGGTGCAGAGAGAATATATCAAAATGTACAAGGGCCAAAGTGGATGAGAATAAATACAGGGTGCTCATAAAGAGCTCATACTTTGGAATAGTCACTAAGATCTGGGACTTCCACACCAGACAGACCTGGCTCTCCCAACATCCATGTGTCCCAGGCTGTTTATTCATGAAACCTGTCGAAATCAGTTTCCTTTTCTGGGCTACAATATTTTCTTCACAAGGTGTTTTCAATGAATACATGAGAAAAGATTAAAAAGTCATTTGTACATAACAAGTAATCAGTAAGTGGTAAGATACTTTACTAAGTGAGATAGTTGGCCTGTTCACAAAACTTTAATTTTCTTTGAAAGAAAAAAAAACTGTATAAGCAAAATTAGTTGAAAATATAAAATATATATACTGACAAATACAAAATAATAAAACAAAATATGTCAAATTTGAGGAATGTGTATGCATTGAATTTCAAGATTTTCATCTGAGTTTGTTTTATCATTAATTAGTTTTTCAGCACTATCCTAATGTACTCTTTCCTCAGCTTTTTCTCATTTAGAAAGTAAAATTTTTGTTAGCTCTAACTTCTAAGAACCCCTCCAAAGTACAATAGGAAGATTTCCCGCTGGAAGCATGGTGCAGGGCAGTCCTGAACTTGCAGTCAGGCAAAGACTGTACGATGGAGAGAGGATGGGGTAAGTAACCAACAGAGGGGGAGATGGTGCTGGTTATAGCAACCCACAGGTAGCCAGCCAGGGACGACACCCAGTTACATGTGTCCTGTTGGCAAGTTTCTCTATTTCTTTCCCTTCTGCTCAGCTGTTTACACATCTACCTCCCCAGAACTGTATGCTTCACCTCTCTTACTGTGGGATTTGAAATCATAGAGAAGTCTGTTGACTAATCTCTGGGAATTCCAGAGTGGTTTGCAGCTGCTCTAAATTGCTCCATTAAAAAATTTTTAGTGCCATCTACATTGTAAAACTTCATGTTTAACAACAAAATGAGCTTGCAGCAAGATTCCCATACAATGAAAAGGAAAGAAAGCTTCACAGCATTTCCAAGAGATAGCATTATTCCAAAAGCATTTTCACACAGCTTTTCTACCATACAAATAACTCCAAAATGGACAAGTTCATTTCTTTTAACCTGTATCTATATACCAGCTATTTTTAAAATTACAAATTGCATTTTCAGGCTTTTGTTATTCAAAGATAAATATCTTACCTGCAAATCAGATTTTCTTAGCACTGCTAACCATGTATCCCCTGGATGACTCCAGGGATAACCACTGTTCTTGGCTCAGGAAGTAGCCTCATTTAGGAGTTGATTTTAAAGAAATCAGGGCTATTTCACTATAAAGCAGGATCATATTTCCACCTCATCAAAGGCATATTCCTTTGTCTCTTTCTCTGTCTTTTTCACAGTTGGAAAAGTGCTGATTTCAGAAACCTTATTGTCAGAGCAAGTTAATCCTCTGACTAGAGTGGAGAGGGTGATAAGAAAGTAGTACACTTGGAAAACATCTAGTAAATTATAAGAAAAAAACTAAATATTTTAGCTCTTACATCTCTGCTATAATCACTTGCAGTGAAAAACACTAGAGATGAGATGCCAATCTTGCATGGCCCCACAAGGGGACATTTATCTCCACTGAAAAAATACAAGTATTTGGGAACTAAGATTCATTTAAATATAAAGCATTTGAATTAATCAACAAGTATAGTGTCACTATATTTTTTTAATCTATCTCATGGAATTTTTAAAAACAACTCTGATTATCAACCCTGTATCCACAAAACTTAGCAGACTGCTGGTAGAATGAATGAAGAAAAGCACCATCTACAAAAAGCTACATATTTTTTCAGAGGGTCAAAGAAATCCTATTAAGTACAAGATACACTTATGTATAATTCTTCCAAAGAAACACCCTGGTAAAATTTTTGATTTAAAGGTTTGATGAAGTAGAAAGAGCCCTGGGATGAGGCCTGGTTCAACCATCTAGCGGGTACCTGATCTTTGCACTCTACTCACCAACTGCATGCCAAGCATTTCCAGGCATGAAATACACGGCATAGATGAAAAGAATTATGAGATGTCTCATCAGGTTGGGGAGGGGAAATTAATGAAAACAACCCTTAAAACAGGGGGTGCTATGATAGGAGAGTTAAGGACAGGATGGCATACAATGGGATGGGGTGCAAACAGAGCATCACTGGCGCCCACAGCAGAGAGCATCCAATTCAGTCCTTCCTAGTGGAGGAGACAGTTAGTGTTGTATTTGAAGATTTCAATTCTATGCTGAATCAAAAACAAGTAAAGATTTAGGTTTTTAAATATGGTCCAAAAAGATAGTTGGGGAGCAATCCAGAATGTACGAAGGTCCAAATATATTTGCACTGCAAGTACAAATGTCTGAAGATAGAGAGATGGAGAAGATCCATAAGACGAAGGTGCACAGGGTTGGAGGAAAGATGAGGTCGCAGAAAGAGGCAGAGTCCTGTGGCTGTTATTATTGCAGTTATTTCTAGTGTACTCCATTTCCATAGTGGTAAAAACACTTACTAACTGTCCTGTTAACAAATGTTTAACTGTGACATATGTCCTGGAAATGAATAAAAGTAACACCATTTCTAGGCTTTACTGTTGTTGATTTGCTCTATCTACCATATCAGAGATGGATCAATTAGGTTTACAGGGTCAAAATAGATCAGCATGAGAAAAGGTTTTAGAGACTATGCCATAACTATGCAGTCATCATAAATGTACAATAAATTAATTAAAGAGATAATTTATCTCTTAATTCTTATAGCAAAGAGCAGTCATGTATGTTCCCACTTGAGTAGTAAGTAGACAGAAACTTTCCTCATCCATGTGTAAAGAGTTGGAGAATCAAGGAGAAGCTGACCGTCAGCCTATGGCAGCCCCAAATACATTTTATTTGTTTTTACTTCTTATGCCATTTGAATTCAACTTCTGATAATCAGATCCTTAAGTTATTGTGGTGTCAAATGGATTATTTTATTTAATGTTTTAATTTTCCATATGATTAATGCTAAGAATGGAAACATGAGTGCTGCATAAGTCCTTTAATTAATCTTGGAAAAGAAATGCACATGAAAGCCACTTAGGAAATCATATATTTTTCAACTCCTTGGACATTTCCAAAGTGCACATGGGCATAATGGTTACAGAACAGGCCCTACAGTCAAATTTGGCCTATGTTAGCCACATGATTGTGGACAGGTTATTTCCCCGCCACAAGCCTTGGCTTCCTCATCTATGAAATCAGGACTCCTGTAAATATTGCAGACAAATGTTGAGAAAACTAAATTATATATAAACATGAACTGTGTACACCAGCAACAGGTATGTGAAAAGTGAACATAAATATTACATATTACTCAATATGAATTTGTTTTTTCCTTCAGAAATAAATTTCTTCTGTGTCAAAATACTTTGGAGAAAAAATAATTTAAGGTAGTCTTCTGCCAGTAATTTGATTACTGCTTAGCAGTAAACACTGCATATGGTAAGGAATCAAGAGTCTATATTTAGAGACTACTTATCACTAGTATCATAATTATATTTGATCCACATCTAGTGTACCACCTATACCTATATTTACTACCTATGTATACTAAATGTGTTTCTGGGGTTACAATTTTTTAAATCGTAGACTCCACAGTTGATAATCTTTCTTTGAAGAAACAAGAGCTCCTAAGTCATTTAATGTATGACTTTAAAAATGCAGCTAATTCTGAGGACTTGTGCTATTCAGGGAGTGGTATACATAGCTTTGCTCCTAATATTGCATTTTTTCTTCTAATATTGGCTATACTTTGTGATGAGAAAAATATTAATGAGAAATGTTTTATTTTTAATATTGCCCTTTATTCTTAAAAAAGATGTAAAGAAGTTCACGCAGAAGCAAACATTACAGAATGATCTGATAAGTAGCAAATAACACGTGTGAAGAATAAAGAGTGGAAAATTAAAAGGAAGTTAAGAGATGTATTAAATAGCAAAGTGCATGCCACAAAGTCTTCTAAACTTGATAGAGAGAAGCCACAACTCTTTCAACTGTTTTCACGACCTGTATTACGCAGACACACTAGTTTCTCTGGAGAAACATAATCATTCTTCATAGGACCATAAAGAAACTTTTTCATTGGTTTCAAGTGACAGGAAATCGGCTGTGACATCCACATCTTACTTTCAATAAGAAAAATGACTAATGTTTTATTTTTCCTTTTCTATTTTGTTTAATATGTTTTTATGAAGCTTGGGGTTTAGCTCAGTGGCACAAGCATCTGTCTGGCAAATGCAAGGTGGTGAGTTCGATTCCTGGTACCAAATAAAATAAAATAAAATAAAATAAAATAAAATAATAAAAAGTGTTTAATATGCTTAAAATACTAAGTGTGCTGCCTCAATACAATTCAACCCAAGACATTCTGTAGTGGATCAAAATGATAGTCTAGTATGAGTCTTCTGATGGACTGTGAAGAGTCATCTCTAGAAGAATAGATGGTGATAATTGAATGAGCCACTGTGAAGGCAAGAAAAGGCACTCAGATGATTCCCATACCTCTTTGTGAATTCTTGAAATGCCATCTGTGTGTTTGTGTGCGTGCTTTACCTTCTAGAAATGTAAATTGATAGCGACAAAGAACACTTCAGTAAGTCTTAGTGACCTCCGTAGTGTTAACAAAAGAATAATGCAATTATTTTGAGACTGTTAATAATTCCTGGATCATAGAAATCCTACTTTTATTTATAGATCTGTAGAGAAATGTAATACTAAACTAAATAATATTACCTGGTAGTAGTAATGGAAATGTATTGCAATGAAATGAAGAAAAGAATAGTAAACTTGGGCCCTCTATGCTCCTAGTCAGTGACCATGAGCATCTTATTTAACCTCTCAGGCTGTCCTTTTAATCATTAGAAAAGTGTGAATGTTAGATCGTCATAACATTCAGCAATTATGGAACAAGTCTTTGTTTGACATGTAGAATCAGTGATATGCATCAATTTCCCTTTTCTGCACGATGTGCCCCTATCCAGAATATGCTTCGGGACAGAGCCACAGATGGAAAGCTAAGTGATTTTACAAGGCTCTAAATACTCTGCCACATTCTATGGAAGGGCCAGTAATTATAAGTCAAGGGAACAGGGTTAGAATTCTATAGTCTTTGAATCAAAGCATCCACTTTAAATTGATTTTAAAATATTTAGGAAGGAATTCTCATGGTGAGACAATAGAAGTCAAGGCTGTCTGCATATATTATGGTGTTATCCGTTCTGATGGGCTGAAATAATAGTCATGATTCTCAGTTTCCCATCCCCCAGCTGCAGGCCCACCAGCCTATCCCCTGCTCAGCCCTGCTCCAGGCTAGCAGTCCAGCAGACTAGTTAAAAGACAATTAGTCCAATTTCACATTCTCTAGCAGCCGAAAAATTTCATGTTATTTCAGTCACAGTGGATGGATGCCAAGTTCACTGGAAGCAGCCCTGCTGATTTATCCAGTCCATTTTAATACTTTAGAAACACTGTTAAAACATGGCTGTCCTAATTACGCAGGGATCAACGCACAGTGTCCCTCTCACCCAGGATTCTCCCAGAAGGGCTGCAATCAGCTACATTCCCCTTAATTTCACCATGCAATTCCAACTAATTTCATCCTAGTACAGTGCTGTCAGACAACTCCCATGCCTCTGCGGTTTTAATCGATTAGCTCAATGTCTCTATAATGCATCACCAGCTGCCAGGCACAGAACTGGACGCCTTGCAAACGTTTCAGCTAAAAGACAGTTTAATTACTACACCAGCATCTCAAAGGCATAAGCACAAAGCCTTGGAATCAAATTATTAAAATATTTGGTGTCAACAACCCACTTTATAACTGAGCAAACAATGACAATCCGAATGATGGCAAAAAAAAAAAAGTTTTTCAATTGTGAACAAGGTCTTTGTGGACTCTAATATATTCAAGCAAGTGGACTGGCTTCAGCATTACTGCTTCTAAGTCAACAATTCCTTAAGCTAGTCCCCTATAAAAATAAGGAAAAGACATGTATGTTCTGACAAATGTGGGACATTTGGTAGGCTTGGGTACTATCCTTCGATAGAGAAGGAAGGACTAGGTATCTGTCATTAGCACAAAAGTAAAGCAAATCAGTCACAACTCTGAATACCTTGTACTCCTTAATCATGAACTACAGCAATTAATTTTGGCTTCTTATACATTCCTTATCTTTTTAAGCTCACACAAGCAAAATTCTTGTTAATAGAGACATGAAGAAAATCCTGATGTGGGGGTGTAGGCATGACTTCACTATTTATAGAAGTCTGTGCCTAAATAAAGAAAGAGAAAAAGTGTTTAAAACATCTAGTTATAAAGAATCCATTACGAAAGACTGGAAAGATATTTAATATATTTCCCAATGCCAGCAAGAAACCTACCAGCCCTTGGTCCCATAAGAGGGTGCCAAGTAAGTCTTTACTTTGTTTGCTGTATAGAAAGAAGCTTGTATATAATGCCAAATAGTTCTCAAAAACCTCCTAGACAAGAAATGTATACAGCTTAATCATTCAAAGAGTAAAACATCACATGAGCTCTTAGTATCACCGGCACAAATCCAGTTACAGACAAAAGCCAACGGCTTGACTTTAAAAGAATTTGGTATATATAAAGAGGAATCATTCTACATTAAATTTGGTATTTTACTTTCAGTTCTTATAAATTTCTTTTGATTATAATTGCTAACTAGGAAACACACAATGAGCTACAGTGGCCACAGTTTCTGCCAGCACAATTCACTGAAATTGAGCAGCTTTCCATCCAACCACCAAGAAAAGGAGTAGGCCAACTATGTTATCAAGAATTATGTTTTTTAGTTTAATTGAAAGCCGTGGAAGGCTTATTTTGTAGTTCTTCAAAAGTCGCCTGTTACCTCACCTTTTTTTTTCAACATATCTGGCCCAGAAGTGGTATGTTTTGCTGCCACAGTGCTTTCGAAATGCTTTCATACACACTGTATCACACGAGCCATTACAACGTGCCATCAGGGCCTGTGAAGTAGACTTTACTATTCTACTTCTTAAATAAGGAAAGAGACTTAGGGAACATTATTGGCTTTTCCAGAGTCTCCTAACGACAAAACTATGGTCAAAACCCAGGAGATCTGATGTTCACACATGCTAGTTCCATAATAATGCCTAGGTATTAAAAATCTTAACACCAACTATGATCAACAAGCTTTATTTCACTTTGCAACACTGATAGGTAGGTCTTAAATATTTCATTATAATGATTCTTTCTATTGGTTTCATACATAGTCTTTTTTTTTCCAGATCAAATGAAATTTTATCTTTCTCTCAGGTATTTTCTATAGAAGCAGAAAGTCAGCTAACATATTACCCTACTTTTAGACTTCCTAAGCCAATGTCAGTATAATGCAAGGTACATAAAAAAGTTAGTATCAATATGAACAAATTGTCTTGTAAGCATTATTTTTTTTCAGTTTCTTATAAGTTAGGTGACCAAATAATATATCACACAAAGAGTGATACTTTTGAGAATGAAAGTAGTTTGTTAATAATTACACTGGAACCTGTGACATCATAGACTGGCCCCAAAACATATGGTTAGGACACCTACTGAGGGTAACAGGTACCCACCACAAATGAAGTTATTCTGTGATAAGCCATGATACGTGCTGAGACTCTAAGTCAGGATCAGGAATTGCAAGGCAGCCAGCCTTTTCCACTAAGCAAACAGGCTTGTCTACGTAGTATGAAAATGTAGTAGGAATTATCTGAAGATTTTGTTAAATTGCAGAATCAGTAGTTATGGCATGAGGCCTAAGATTCTGCATTTTAAATCATTTCCAAGTACTAGGAATACCCACACATTGAGGAGCAAGGCTCTACACTGTATTACTCTGGCTGAGATAAAATGCATTGCCAGCTCATTAGTTATTAACTGACGACTCCAGTCAAGTTAGTCAACTTCTTTGGACTTCAGTTTTCATAAACATAATATGACACCTACCACATAGGGCTGCTTTTAGGATTAGATGACATGAAGAGTTCAGAATGATTAGCATGATGCCTGAGATATTATTAAGTGGACAGCATAAAATTATTGTTGCTTTTAATAAACACATAGCAAAGACAAAGTCAGTCATAGGAGCTACATTTTATAGAGTAATTCCTGAAGTGTGACCCTGGGACCACCCACATCAGATATCCTGGGAACTTTTTTAAAAATGCAAATTCTAGGTCAAAATAAGAGTACTAATACTGTAACCCTGAAGGTGAAACCCAGAAATCTGTGTTACTCAACTCTCCAGGTGACTGTAATGATGAAGTCTGAAAACTGTGGATGCTTTAGCTTAAGCAGTAAGATTCTGATATATAAATATTTACAGCATAGTTATTTTACGGGCTTAAACCCATTTTAAGTGTAATGTTTGTGATTCTTTTTATGTCTACTATTATGCTGCTCTTCAAGAGCAAATCTTCATGTCCTTCCTGCTCATGAAAAGTATATACACACACACATTAAAATTTTACATTGAGCTCCTTAACATTTTTAAAGATAAAAGCATTTATTCAAAATGTGGTGTGATGTAGTTGAGTCCAATATCACTGAACTTTAATTTAAAAGCTGTTGATACTCTTCTTTTCCACCCACACTTTTGAGATGTGCTCAATCTTTATGTAATCAAGGAGTACCATTTATTCACACCGGATTATAAAATTAAGGTGAGCTAGAAGAATTGAACATGGTTTTCATATCTTTAACATGATTTTCATGTTTTTGATATTTTTCACATCATTCTTTTTCCATATCTTTCTTCTGACACATATTTTACCTGGCTTCTAGGGTTCTATAATGCTCCAATTTTCCTACCCAGACACTATCAATGTTGGTTGGAGTTTACTCTTCTGTCTTAGCTCTCCCCTGCAAGAGTCTTCTGAACTGGTTTCTCTGCTTACACTCTGGTCCTCCCTAGAAACTTTCTACACAGCAACAAGAGGAATCACTTCCTTCACTAATATGTTATTCCCCATCCTTAACTCCCCAGTGTTCATTTCCTCTAGAGACCCAAAGCCTATCTCTGTTCCTGGCTATGGTTCAGCTTCTACACTCACCTCCTTCTCATTTTGCTCAGCAAGCCTCTTGTGTTTCTAGATCTAAGCAAGCCCACTCCCTAGAAGCTGGGCAGGTTGCTCCCTCCATGTTTTCTTTGCAAGAATCTATAAGGTTTGCTCCTTTACTTCACTGAGATCCTTTTTTACCTGTGAGTAAATGGTATACCATCTAAAACGTCATCCTCTATTAAGTTCTACTCCTTTACCGTTCTTTGTATTCTTTACAAGAATTGGTAACACATGTATTTGCTGTCTGTCTTCTCTAACAAAAAATTCCAAGAAGCCAAGCATGGTAGGCCAGGCCTATAGTTCCAGAATTCTGGGAGGTTGAAGCAAGAGGATTAAAAATTTAAGTCCAGCCCTGACAACTTAGTAAGATCCTGTCTTATAAGAACAAAACAACATAATTATATAAGCTGATTAAAAAGGAAATAACAACAACAAAACAGATCAATAGGGTACTGAGCAAGCTGAAACATGATATAGCTAAACAGATAATGTACTTAAGAGGCAAAAGGAGGAAGAGAAAGTGCGCTAAAGGATATAACTGCATGTATGTTTGAGTGTGTGGGATCAATAACCGTGTTACCAGGTTTTTGTTGGATCGTTGAACAGAACTGTTTGCAACCTCACTGTTTACTTTTTATGCCTTAATTTTGTAACATGAACAACTATTTCTAAGAAGACAATATGTAATTTATCACGTAGTGATTTATTTTTTTTTGAAATTCTGTGTTGTTCCTACCCTTTTTTCTGTTTTGCTTTTTTTCTCTTTAAATAAAATTTTTAAAAAATAAAAAATAAAATGACAGAAAAAAAAAGAGTTGGGGAGGTAGCTCAGTGAGAAGGCCGTACATTCCAGTTCTAATACTCAAAACAAAAAGTTTCAAGAAAGCACAGCTTTCTCAGGTTTATTTGCCCGTTCTGAACAAAGTAACTGGCATACAATACGACACTAAATGTTTGGTAACTGTGACAAATCACAGAAGCTCCGATAAAGTAAATTGCATACAGTAGCCAGATAAATGGCATCAGACTTGTGACTAGAAAGACTTTGTGCTTTCCAGCACAAACCACGTTTCTTTTAAGCCTTTGCCTCCATGTCTAAGTGCACCCAATGTGAATCAAACACCTCTATGAAAGAGTAATAAAGATTCTGTCTCTGTCTCTCTGTCTCTCCCTCTCTCTCTCTCCCTTCTCTTGTCAATTTTGCTGTGTTTCTGGGTTTTCTCGCAAGAAAAAATGTAATTGGATGTCATTTCCTATTACCTATTACATTCTGTCTCTGTACCCTACTTGACTTTTCTTTGTAGTATTTTATGGTGACATTACATATATATTTGCATGCTCTCTCCACTACTAGAATGTAAGTGCTGGCAGAGAGTGACTTTGTTATGTCCCCTTCTGTATTCCAAATACTTGGCACACAGTAGGCACTCCATAAATTCTTGGTGTGACAATAAATAATTTAGGACATCTTACAGCCTACCAATCATTTTCTCACAAAGTCAGAAATCTACCTTAGGAGAAACAGATTTTTTTTTCTGTGAAAATAATATATTGCTGTCTTTTTTCTTAAGACATAAGAAAATGATCAACATTTATGTTTTTAATAATTTATAAAGTCCCTTTCATATGCCAAGAAGATTATATTGTCTCTGAAATTTACTGTAATCCTGTGATATAACTGCTATTATTATAATCATTTTACAGATGAAGGAACCAAATTAGCTCAGGAAAAAAAAGAAGTAACTTAACTAGTATCTCAGAATTCTGAAGTGATGAACTTGAGATTCATCCTGGAATCAATGGTATATTTGACTTTCAAATCCATAGTTTGTCCAATAAATCATATTCCTTTCCTAAAATTAGGGCTCTATTACAGGGAATAAATATTACTGTTCATAGTAGAAACATCAGGAGACCAGAATGAATGACTGGTTTTACATTTCCTTCTGGCCTGGAAGAATGTCACCAATTCAGAAAAGATCTATGAGAGTACATAAACCTTGCGATAGCCATGATGAAGGAAGAAGTTAATTCTTCCTGGCTATTGTAATAAATGCATGGATTCTCACTGCTGTGTGTCCATCAGTGAGTATGTTTAACACTTTTACAAGTCACAAAAATAATACTAGTAATATTAATTATTACTATTGTTATAGTGCTGAACATGACATCCAGGGAATTCACATTGAGCTATATCTCCAGCCCTTTTTATTTTGAGACAGGGTCTCACTAAATTGCTCAGGTTGGGCTTCAATTTGGGATGCTCCTGCCTCAGCCTCCCAAAGCCCTGGGATTACAGGCATGTACAAACATGTCCCACTAGAAACAGTATATCCATGGCTCTTTATCAGCATCCTCAGGACAAATTAACAATTTTCTGGGCAGAAAATTTGAACATAAACTAATGTTAGGATTAACTGATGATATAATCATTGATACCCAGCACCTGGGTGCTGCAAGTTGTTGCCAGCAAAGACTGAACAGAAGAGTGTGAAACTTCAGGTATCAATTCACAGTAAACCCCTAGGATTAGTAGCTCTTTAGGTTCAGGCACTGGTGTTTCCTTATGAAACTAAGCTCTGGAAAGATGAGAGTAACTCTGCTGTGTGCTTTGACACTGAAATATGATAGAGCATCTAATTCATATATCTGAAGGTTCATATGTACTTCTGTGGCTTTGATTTCTTAAAACTTAGATTTCTGAAATTATGTTTTAAAAGGATTTGGCCTTTACTAAAACAGAGTCAGTTGATCAAATAGTCAAATTATGCTAATTTATTTTGACTACCTACTTAAATTCTGTCATCAAAGTCAAACAGAAAAAACAAAGATGGAAGAAAGCTACCGGGAATACTGTCAATGGAGTTAGTCTAGTACTTGCTTGCATAGACAGGTCCTTTAAACATCAATTCTATCCTGGATGCATCTATTATGGATTTGACTTCACAAGAAAGTAAAATTACTTAATTCATTATCAACCTACCCTGATTTAGATCTATGCATGTGAAAATCTCTGTTACTAATTTAAATTGCACTATTCCCTCTCTACAGGATACTGTTAAATTGGTTTGGTGAAATAGTAGTGAATCACATCAAAGTGGTGGGCTACATTTTATAATATATCTAAATAACTATCCCATTTTCCCAGCATGTTGCCATGCATTTTAAGTATTAATATTATGACTCTGGTTTAGAAGAATGTAGCCTTTTTCTTTAAAATAAATTTTCTTGCTCTTTTAGCACTGTTATAATTGGGCTGGATTTTAAGTGGCTAACGAGTAATAAAAGAGCAATATCTGCTGCAGGGAACCACAAAAAACATGCTGGCGGGCACATAAAATATGTTCATGCAAGTCACTTGCAGATACATCATTCTGATACAGTAATGGTTTTTCCAAACTAAGTGGGCTCCCTTTTGTAGCTGTACTTTATTATCTGTACTCTCATTTTCATTCTTATCCCCGGATCTTTAGAAAGAAGCATTTTTTTTTCTCACATGCACATTTGTAAAGTCAGAGACACAGAGAGGGTCAAGAGAAAGGAAGCAAACTCATGATTCAGGGCTGAGAACTTGGCACCGGTGCCACCACTTAAAGTTTGAGCACTGTTTCACAAGTCACTTCTTCCAACTAATAAAATGAAAAGGAACTTGGAACTTTTCTTAAAATTCAGTCCTGCAAGAAAAAAGTTGCTACATCTTGGAATACCTCTCTCTGTGCAGAGACCTTGTGATCAAGTGAAAGATGCATAGGTGTTTGAAATAGGAAGCCTAAATTATAGATCCTACCCAGTCTCTAAACTCGCCTTGGAAGGGAGCATTATTTTATTTGTACAATCTAGATAATTTTGAGTTTCACAAAGCTCATTTGTGAAACAGTTCAGGTAACTCTTTAAGGCAAAACTAAAAGAAAGTAGGCTAGCTATAAGGTTAGTTTGATAATCCAGTTGAGAAGGAATGGGTCTGAACTTGGGAGTAGGGGGTAAATTATAAAGATAATCACAATGTGGCTAGATATGGAAAGTCAGGAAAAGGGAAGATTAAGATGGAATCTAGTTAACAGATACTATTAATAGGCTTGGAATAATACTAATATTACTAATATTAATAGGCTGGGAAAAAAACGCATGTTTGTGGACATACTTACCTTGAGATGCTCAGAGAGTGTCTGAGGAAGAGTTTGGAGATTGAGAGGAGAAGCATCCAACTGTTTTGAAGTCATTCTGTCTAAATTTCTCTTTGGATATTCATTTCATTTAACAACTTGTATTGAGTACTCATCATATGTCAAGCCTTTATGTCAGTGCTGGCAATAACAACAAAACTGCCAACGTTTAGGAGTTTACTCTGTATTCAAGAACTAAGCAAATTTCTTCCCACAAAGGTTTTTCAGTAGAGCATGAGTATTACTGCTTCCAGTACATAAGAAAAGGGACCTCTTCAGTAACTTTCTCTAAGATAGAGAGCTAATGAGTACAAAGTCAGGATTCTAACCCCCACATTTTAAAGCTCTTAAGTCCTACTCAAAGTACCCTAAGAATAGAAATTACTAAAGAAGCAGCCTGATCAAAGTTCCTATTTAAGGGAGGTAGTGGATGATGACCAATGTAAGGAAAAAAGAGCAGACTTAAAGGAACTGTGCCAGAAACCGTTAAAGGATCTGGGTAAGAAGGAGGGAGGCAGGACACAATCTGTTGAGACAAATATTCCCAAATAAGTCAGGCTATCCTTCATGCAGCCAAGCCACAGGAGACCAGACAGTCAAAGGTATCAGCACAGAGCAGAGATGGACAGAACCCAAGCACTGCTAGACCAAGGCAAGATCAGTATACAGCAAAAGTAACTGAAAGAAGATGTTAAGTAATTTAGTTGAAGAGAAATTGGGAAGTAAAGCAAAATACTGAACCAAAGTGACAGACAGAAGTAGTCAAAATAATTTAACTGGAATTAGCCTACTTTGTAAAGCTGTAAAGAGATTTCAGATTTTTAAAAACAAAATATCCAACATTATTACTCTTCGCAAGCATTCTCTGCCCCAAAGTTATTGCTTTCAATAAAAACTATTTACTTCTTGCAATGTTACATCTGTCAGAATCCAGTGATATTTTGAAGAAATACAGTGAAAAGTTAAAAATGGTAACCATGTATTTCTTATCTGAGTCTTCTATAAAATACTTAAGATCATGATTCTGATACAAAACCTAAAGCTCTAGCCAAACCAAGCAGTTGAGACAGAGGTCATGATTATCCCACTACGACTGTGGGTATTATGATCAAGGAGGTCGTATTCTTGGTGAAAGAAATGGGAAGCTAATGGCTGGAAGAATGAACTGTTAGCGTGGTCTGGGGGCACACACCTGTAACCCTCTGTCTGTAATCCCAGTACTCTTGGAGGGTGAGGCTGAAAGGTCACAAATTCAAGGCAAGCCTGGACGACTCGGTGACTTAGTGTGTATCACAAAAGTTTTAAAAGTCTGAAGATATAGGTCAATGTGAAAACTCTGGGTTCAATCCCCAGAACCAGGAAAAGAATGAAGAAGGAGAAAGAAGGGAGGGAGGAAGGGAGAGAGAGAGGGAGAAAGAAACGGAGAGGGAGCGAGAGAGCCTGTTGCATATTACAGCGTTTTAAAATGATACGTATAATTCGAACCATAATTTCCCTAAGATGCTGAGCAAAACAGAATTCGGGAACATGATTTCTGGCAGGAGAAAACAGATTACAAGTAGTACACAAGGAGGCTGGCCCCAAGCCTGGAATTTGATGAACACTTGAAGGGTTCACCTTGATCTTCATCAGTTTATTAACTATTGTTGAAAATTTACAGTCAATGTATCATGTTTTGGAAAAAAAACAAAACAACATCACAGTAATAATAATCAGCTTAATCTTTAAGGTATTTTTTTCTGCTTTCCCTTTGAAAGTCATTAAAGAACATTCAATGGCCTATTCCTTATTTCAGATTGAATTAAGTCCTTTTTTTGGCACTGGAGATTAAACTCATAACCTCTCGCTTAATCCTCAGCACTTTCAGATTAAATTAATAATATCATTTGTTTAATTTTATAACTACCTTGTCAAAAATATTGTCCTCTAAAATGGATCTATTAGTTTCAGTACATGCCAGAACAGAGGAAGGTGAAATAAAAAAGTGCTAAGTTAATTATGCTAATACTGTTCTGGGAAGTGTGGGGACCAGATGGTAAAATAAGAAAACAAGGGAGGAATTTTTAAAATTAGATATTTTTAAATAAATATTTATGCTTTACGGTTCTATATTGCTAGCACTGGCAGAATGATTTTTCTTTCCTAGGCATGTTTTCTACAAGGCTGATAGGAAGCTTCACAAAGTGTATTGCCAATGATTCCTATCCTCTGCCCGCCACATCCTCCAGGAAGGCAGTCACCTCTTCCACTGCTTGACCTGAGATATCTGCAGACAGCACTCCAAATCACCTGGAAGCCTGTTAAAGGATGATCCATGGCTGTGATACTACCACACTTTCCCTTCTTGAGGTCACGCATTCAATCTACAACTTCAAAGAGTGTGGCTTCTAGTTGTTAACAGCTATAGCCTTCTCCCAAGAATTATCCTCAGCAACTGGGAACCAAATCTTTTGGAAATGTCTAGGATATCACACTAGCAACAGCAGAACAGAAGGAAGACAACCTAATGACTGATGTATGTGGGTCTCAACAAGCCAGCCTCTTTCTTCACTGCATGGAGATTTCTTGCTCAGAGGTTCCATGCGATCATACTGAGGCTGCCATTCCTCTGTGCTGTCCTCAGTCCCATGATCACTTACAGGTTTTCACTTGAGCGTATTCCCTCACTATATCACTTGTAGAAGAGTCCTAGAGGACATGGCCTAAGACAACTCTATTAAATTACTTGCCGTTTTGTTAACTTGTATAGCTCTGTAAATTGTTAGTTGAATGAATATTTCAGTATTAACTACCTCCTTCCCCAAGTAGAACATGTTGCATTTTAATAGGTATTAATGCCTTAAATTAATCTGATGAAAATATTAATAAAGCTTTTGGCACTGGAGTGGATTCTTTCACAGATAAGAGGCCCTTGTGAAGTCATGCTTGTGGGCTACACCTCTTTGCCTTAATTCATTTTAAACATCCCAACATCATTTACATTTCCTTACAGTTTTCCTGAATTATTATGTTACAACTTACAACTGCTAACATATTAATCCCTCAAAGTCAAGTGACCTCTTTTTGCACTTCCATATCCAAATGCCTATGTTTAGTGGCCACTCAAAGAAGACTATGATACAGAGTGGATCATAGTGGTTCAAGACACATTCTAAATTGAGTTTAAACCTTAGTTAGCTCTACCACTTACTAGATCTGAGTGTTAAGACAGATAGATACAGAAATCTTCTCCATGACTCTGCTTCTTCAGCTATAAAATAAGGAAAACAACAAGATACCAAGTTAGTCTTTTATGCTGATTAAATTTTAATACAGATTGTTTTGGTTTAGATCTGAAATGGAATCCTCATGTATTTGAAAAGTGACTGGATTATGGGGGCACTATAGCTAATCTGCTGTTAGGAGGTGGAGCTTGGTCAGATGATCACTGAGGTATGACCTAGAAACTGTACCCACCCTTCAATTTCCGCTTCCTGGCTGCCTTCCTCCACTGTATCCTTCTACCATGCCTTCCTGCTTTGCAATCGACCCATCACTGACTAAAAATATAGGCCAAAATAAACTTCCCTGCCTTTAATTTGTGGGTATCAGGTATTGTGTCCCAGAGACAACAAAGTGACACAGGTATAGAATTTTCATTAGCACTTAATATGGAATAAACATGTAATAGATTTTTTAGGTACTCTTTATTTTGAAAACTATGATACCATATTTTAAATAATTTCAAATACTACTTCTTAAGGGTTCATATATCGAAACTCTACTAGGTCTTTCCACACCTAACCTATAAATTACAGGACAAGTAGAAGATTGAATGGAATAGATCCCAAGTTTACTAGCAGTACTTCTAAAAAGCCACAAGCTTAGATCGTTCTCAAATGAGAAGGGGAACAAGAAAAGGAGGGAGGGGAGAGGAAAGGAAGGGGCAAGGAATGAAAAAAAGAATAAAGATATGTTATGTGCATGTACCAATTCCCTTCAAGGAATGTAAGCATTATACACTCCAACCATGTATTAATAAAAAAAATCTGTTAAAAAAAACATCCTATCATGACCTTCTACATTAAGGAAATCAGTAATGGTATGTAGCAGGGAAGCCAGGAATGTCAGAGGCAGATCCCTTTCCCGGACTCCTTCTTCTGCAGAGAAGCAAGGAGGGTAAAGTTTTAGAGAAATATTTCAATAGTTCCAGAATGTCAACGTTCTCCCTTGACTTCAATATATGTAGGTGAGCTTTCAATTTTTCAATATTCATGATCTAGACTTGCAGAAGCCAAAAAGTCATCTTTAAGTTCTTAAGAATCTTAAGGGTAGAGACCATATCAAGGATATTTTGGGATTTTTCTCATAGTGTCCACATGTGAGAGGCATTTCATAACTGACTGATAAATTCCTGATGGACTAAGCTGAAGCAAAGCTCAGACCAGTGGACGAGAGGTTATGTTTGAAACAACAGGTGATAATATAAAGGGGAAATGAAATTTCAGCCAAGGAAACATCAAAGACAAGGCCACTTGTATGACAATAAGCATCATATAAACCAAGAGCAACCACAATAAAAATTCTCCCTAATTCACAGACTTGTTAAATTGAGGTTTGAACTCATGACCTCTTGCTTGCCAGGCAAGCACTTACACCACTAAGCTAAATCCCTGTCTCATGGTAGGTTTTTATAATGAAGTCTTACTACATTATTAATTCTATTTACAAAATATTATACTTCATAAATTCCCAGTGGAAGGAGTTGAAGAGTTTGAGCTGAGGAAGAAACTGTGCAGGTCAGTGAATATTAGGAGAGAAAACAAGAAGTGAGGAGAGCAGGATTAGACACCCATACTGCCTGCGGATGAGGGTCCTGTCGACAGTAATGGGTAGATAGCTAAATTGTACAGGTCACCAGAAAGTTAAATCAACTAAGTCCACATTCTCTAAGACATACACTTCTTTAGCCAAGTCTCCTATCCCAAGGCTTTCTGAGACTTGCAACTAGGAGAGAAAAGTCATGAAGAAGATTGTAACAATCATCCTTTTATTTTTATGCTGTCCTTAGGCACACAGAAGGTGATAAAAAGCAACTCAAGAATGAACAAGTAAATGCCAAAATCTTCAGAGCTCTGAAAGAAATAGGAGTAAGAATAACTGGATTTTGATCACATTGTGACCAAGACAGAAAAAAGACAAGTTTGCTCATTTCATATCAGTCTACCATTTACATTATATGTGTGCCCAATACTGGTTAAGCATTTTATGGGATTGAAACAAACAATATTTGCAAGTTTAGGCCTAAGAAATTTATAGTTTAGTGTAGTATAGTTAAAATCTAGTTACATAAACATTAGAGAATATTTTTATTGTTTTGACCTTAAATTATTTTGAAAACATTTGTGTAATAAGATAAAATCCAGAAGAAAGTTAGCAATAAATTCTATTCTAACTGCACGAAGAACACTGGTTTACTTTACAAAGGCATATGGGGGGGTTAATTTCATGATTTTAAATTTCATCAACATGCAGAGTGCCTACAAAATCATTCAATTCAAATCCAGTTCCTCCCTATTCTTAATTTTCTTTTGCACATTTTAATGAGATAACAGAAGAGACAACAGATGTACACAGGTCTCTCATAAGTTAAGACCCTTAAATGCTGGTATGCTACCTCAGCAACATTAAATTTCAAAAATCTCCTATATGTATTATTCACTTAATATATTCTCATTTGAACATTTATATAGTAAAATTGACACCATAAAGCATATAGAAAGTACAATGAGCTGGAAGCAATATCTTCTAGGATTCTTAATACCCCAGGAATAGCCTGACCTTGATATGCCCAGCTTCCCCAAAGTCTTAAAATTATACAATGTGAATTGTGGCATTTAATTTATTTTATTTTATATGCTTTAAAATGCAACCATTGATTTTTTAAAGCCTTTGGGCAATATACAATAGCAGATTTCATAAACTACAGGGTAAAAATGACAAAGCCATAATAACAAATGTCAAGCTTGCAGTTACCCATCCCAAACAATTCTTTCCCCTGCTAAGTCAGATATTCTAACTGTATCTCTTTTGAGCAGAAACTGAGAATTTTTTATATGCAGTCTCTTAACAGTCTTCTATATTCAGACCTTTGATATTTGTCTCTAACAATGATCAATAAATAGTATTGACAATACCCAGGATGTGAATGTAAGCAGTACATCTATGGTAGTGAAAGTACTTAGGATATTTTACATACATAATTCCATTAACAGGGCTCTACAGAGATATTTGAGATTTCCTCAGGGTCTTTAAAGAGCATATCTGATAAAGAATCTATACCTATTTTGGACATGCAGTAGGCCAGTGATGGCAAACCTTTAAAGCTTTTAATGATATGGCACAGGTGCCATAGGTCTGTCACCACTGCATTAGGTGAATGATGTTGATCATGCCATTTGCTCTTTATGGGCCTTGGTTTTATCTCAACTATAATACGAGGTGATTGGTCAAGAAGTCTATAAGACAGGAAAAGTATATACACAGGCAACCATTACATTGTAGGGTTTTTACTATTACTGATACTCTTCATTTCTCCAATTTTTGAAGAAATGCAGTAACAACCATATCTAAGAGAGAATCGTCAGTTCTAGTTTAGCGTTCAGAACCTGCATGCATAGGTTTTGGTGTATGACTTAAAACCGTTTTCTGACCCTTACCTCAGTCTGAATTATCTCATTTTAGTTTTCTTCATGAAAGGGCAATTTTGGCTTACCAATCAATTATTTCCCTCAGTTATTCAAAATTGTTGAATCATTTCAGGATCCACAAATTAAAACCTCCCCTGTCTTTGATGTCTATCAGACACAAAAGAGAAATAAAACTATGAGTTTATCACTTCTTTATACTGTTTTAGGCATGTGGGCCTCAATTTCAGATTGAGTTAAGCATAAACATTTTAAAAAGTAAATGCAAATACCTCCTGAAAGATACAAAACAATTCTGTAACAATTCTCCATATCTTAGTTTCCAAAACTCAAAATTTACTTTAAGATATATGCTAAATAAATGTGTGCACATATTTATTTTTAGGCTTTTTACTTATGTGTGTTTATTATAAATATGTATTATTAGTTATAAACATTTATACAATGATACATATATTTTCTTTATAAAATGTGAAATATTATTCACCTTGCAAGATGAATAAGAAATCATTAGGAGAGTCAACAACATAACCTAATTACAGACTATTAGAAAGCCAACATAGGCTTCCATTTTTAAAATAATGATTAAAATATTTCAAGTTATATTATAATTAACACAGTATAGAACATGGTGGTGATTAAAAACAGGCTATGAAGCCACATGACTCAGGTTTGCATCCCAATCTACAATTTACTTTGGGTGAATTACTAACCTCTCTACATCACTTTTCCAAGTACAGAAAAATAGCACTTCCCTACTAGAACTGTCATGAGAATAAAGGGAACACATGTAAAGATGTTAAAACAGAGCCTAGCTCATTAAACATTATCTTTTACTTGATTTGCTATTGTAACATGGGAAAATATTAATACCTTGCTCTTATCAAATATCACAGAAAAGGTTAAATCCATGACCATATGAGAACTTGAAAACCATAGAAAGAAAAGTACACTGTAAGATAGAGGAAATATGATACCCTAAGAAAATTCTACAAGTAGTTAATACTATTTTTAATCTCAAAAGTAGTATAAAGTCTTACTTTTAAATCAGTTCATAGATCTTTGAAATAATGCCGGACCAGAGTTCAGTGACAGAGTTTCAGGATTGCAGTTCCCAAGTCAGGGATGTTAGAATACTCCTGGCATCCGACTAAAGTTGCTCCTTCTCCCTAAAGATCCTAGTCAGGGACTGCGCTTGGGTGTGTCATTCCACCAAAGTAGCTGCTTTGAATGAGGCAGTAGAGAGAGGCCCAGTGTCTAGGGAACTACTAGAGAGTCAAAGAGAGCTCTGAGAAGTGATGGTGCCGATAGAACCTATGACTGGTCGTACTTACTGTGTCTGCCACTTTATTCAAACTTTATCATACTTGCAGTGGTCATAGAAACACTATGAACACTCACTGAAACTCATGGAGACAAACTCTGGAAGCAAGGTGGTATAATGGAAAAGAGACCAGAAAACCCTGAACAAGCGTGGAGACAAGAGGGCAGGTCTCTGTGGACTGATGGCTGGAAGCAGAAAATGAAGGAAATGAATACCAGTATTTCATCATTCATGCCGTGTTGTGAAAGAAGTTTGTTACAAGGGAAACAAAGGCAGTAGCTCACTAGAAGGAGCTCTGTAAAACAAACGTTACTCATTGCTCAAATGTTCCTATAACCCTTTCGACACTAACACTTCTAATTCAATCTACCTCTTCTAGTATAAGCTAGTTAAATCACATGTGTTTACATGTAAAGGCTATCCATGACTGTAACATCATGGTACACAATATTGAGGGTAAGTATTTAGACCTATTTCCTTTAAAGATACCAGTACCATCTAGATTAGGTTATACCCGTTACCTGTTTGAATAATAAACCTTATTGACCTTCATCACTTTCAATAAGAAAACTATAAACATCATTTTTAAAATATTTACTTTATAAATTAAAAATATTTCCTCTATAAATCCTTCTTATTAAGTTGCCAGATTTGAATTTTTCAAAAATATTAATAAATACCAAAAGGATGAAAAAGTAACATTAGGTAATACTTTATTGTTATCAAATAGGTACAAAATAAAAACTTTAACTTTTCACTGTGATTGGACTGAAGTCATTTAAATTACATCTACTTAATTTCAATAAATTGAGGTGAAAATATGACCTTGCAGGTTGTGAATCACTACTCAATCAAATATATCACATTCTGCATGCAATTTATCTGACTTTTCATTAAACTTGAAGGAAATCTAAGACAATGGGGTAAAAAGTAGAACAACACTCCCTGCACTTAACATTTTTCAGCTTATGATGCACAATGTGTCTTTAACTACGAGACAATCAACACAAAATCAGGCGAAAAGTTTCTGCTGGGATTGGAATTTCTAATTACTACATCTATGATGATGAAAGCAGAGGCAGAAATATCAACACTATGAGGCAACATGCATGCTGCTTTTTAAAAGCAAAGTTGCCTCCCTTCAACTTGTTAAAAATTGTTCTCTCTACTTATAACTTTGGAATACATCAGGCTTAAAACAAAGCAGAGGGCAGAATCATTTTTAAAGCCAATCCTTTTTCTTTCTGTCAAACTACTAGCAGGTAGTTTATTTTAAACTCTAGATGATCTGTACCTTCTGCTTCATTACCTTTTACCAATGCTGCACATTTCCTGAGCTTCTACCCTTGCTCTCCAGGCAAAGCACGGACTCCTTGTGATTGTTGCAAAGCCCAAGAGCCAAGAATTCCTATAATAAAATAGATACCACCTCCATTTCCCCACATTGCTTTAGGATAAAATGATGTCTGAATTTCAAACTCCATTACGTTAGAATAGAAATAAGACTACCTAACTTCTTACATGAAAAAGAATATTGGAGGAAAATTACTTTGACACAAAAAACTGTTATGTCAAACTTTCTATTATGATGATCTGAAATGTTAACTTGCCAGGTACTTTACAGGTTTAGATTCTGAATCCCTGAAATTGTCAAAATAGTATCTTTTGATTTAGTATTAAACTGAGGAACATGGTTAAATGCAATTTCAAATCTGTGAATAGTGCACATATAAAATAAATATGTTTTACTGGTACAATTTCTCCTCTTAAGAGTTACTGTCTTAAAAAATAGATTCATATATTCATACATGAATATATGATGCACCTTACCATGATAGACTGGAATTGCTGTAAGTGTCTAACAGAGTCTAATGTAAATTTTGTCTTTGAATCTTTACACCAATATGACAATTATAATAACTTATAGAGAGTCCAAAAAAAAACCATATCAATGAAACACTCAGAGAATTTTACAAAGCAGGAATGTGAATGGCTAATATTTCTTTCTCCAAAATTCATTTTGATTCAACCAATTCAAACAGCATGTTACTAAGCAAGACCAACTCAGGAAAAGGAATGAAGAATGTAGCCTACAGAGAATGGCTAAAAACATCTTTCACGGAGGAAGAAGTAGCTTTTGACATTGCCTCTTGAAGAACTTCTAGAGTTGGTCAAACGAGGGAAAGAAGACCTGATAATATTCTGAGCATGAATAGAAATACGGCTAATGTTATAAAGAGGCGGACAACATATGCCTCTGTACATTTACTTAAGGTCTAAAAAATGAGTAGTATTCATTGACCTGTGATAAGGAATCTGAAAACACTTTTGGAACTCTAAAAACCCATATAAGCATAAGCTCATCATTGTTAAGTAATCATGAATTTACTTCATTCATTTGGGAAAATAAATTCTTTGTAGGTTTGTAAAAAGAAAAATGACAAGAAAGATGAAATATTTTAGGATTATTAAGTAAAAACAAATGTTTGGAAAGATTAGTAGAGGGATAGAAGGGAGAGGTTAAGTAGATTAGACGAGTGGTAGATATTTGGTAGGTACAAAAAGGAGGAGGATCACACCAAAGCTGTTATTTATGAAAAAGAGAAGAATAAACCTGAAATCTAATGTAAAAAGAAAAAAACTATTGAAACTTTTGATGTTATGAAGAATGACCTTTTGAAGATGATTCTCCAATTTCAAGTCCAGGAAACAAAAGAGTAGCAGAAACCAAAGAGGCAATATAACACAGAAATAAAGTGTGAGTCTACTGCTCAACACAAAAGTATGTGATTAAATTTATCAAAACTTCAGTCCAATGCATAGACTGAATGGCCACGACATATTAACAGTGGTAAATGTGAATTCTGCCCGATCTATCTAAATAAAGAAAAATAATTGACCAGATAACTCATCAAAGAAGATACCAACAAATCATAACCAGATATTCAAAAATATAAGTTCAGTCTCTCAAGGTTTTAGAAATTAGATTTAATCACATAAAAAGAAGTAATTTTATTCCTCATTGGGGTCAAACTGGTTTTTACCTAGGTATTAAACAGTATCTTTAACATTTGTTAATTATCACCGGTCTGTCAAGCTTTCATGACCTCACTTCCCACTGCCTTCCTTCTTCATACTTTCATTCCTTCTATGAAGGAAAAGAACAAATAATCTGCCTTTTAAAATATAAATTATATTTATACTATTTCTCCCCCAAAAGGTTTAATAAGTATTTACTGCCATCCATATTCTTTGAGACAAATTATCCAAATTACTGTTAGTATTAAATATGATTATAATTCATGCTAATGGTTTGCCTATTTCATTTAAAAATAACAGGAGGACAGAGAAGCATTTACGGGTACTTCTATAAAAGTAAGATCATGTTAATAAGAGCCAAAAGCTTTGTCCCATGAGTAAAACATGGATTTGGTGGGAAGTTTAACTAATTTGGGAACACTTTTATGAATTTCAAATTTAAGAATGTATACTCTGTGAGTTTTTATTGTAGTCTTCTACAAAGAAAAAAGTAAACTGGAAATAAAGAGATAAATTAGGACTTGGTGTCTAGAAGAGACTGAATGAGGAACCATGAGGCTGAAACCCTGGGGAATGATAAAAGGTAGCGCTCACAGCATCCCATACCAAAGGTGATCCTTATACAAATGTAACAGAAGTAGTCATACTTACAAGAAAGGTGAGCACTTTCTTCCACTCAAATCAGACTCAATGGAAGATATATAATGAGGGTTGAAAAATATAAGTGTGACCCATAAAGGGCTCAGACATGAGATAAAATGAGATCAGCATGCTTTTTTTGATCTGACTAGTCCCTATATTTATAGGGCTCAGAATTTTAAAATAATTAAATATACATGTTTCAAACAAATGCATACAACAACTCTAATCAACCACTAAAGACAGCTTCCACTTTCAGCTTTCCACAGTCCCACCCACATCAGCATTACCCATTTGGAAAAAGCAAAGAGCCAAGAATCACGTAACATAGTGTGTAAATTACATCGCTATCACTTCCTTACAAGAACTTGGTATACTATTAAGCCAAGTAAGCTTACGTTTCTCATTTTAAAAATATCTCAACAATATAATATTGACTTGATTATTTTCAATTTTCTTTCTCTTATAACTCTAGAACTGCCAATCAAAATATGCCTTATATTTCTACCAACTTTAGGAAGTCCTGTAAAATGTGGTTAAATATCTCCTCCAAGTACAATCTCTCTACCACAAAAATGAAATCATCAAGCATAATTCAAAAGATTTATTACTGCCATAAAATGTACCCTTAAGAAAGGATTTTAGGTTTCTAATAGTAAAAAAGTTACAAGATGAAATGCCATATATATTCTTGGGAGTATTCAAATGATAAGAACTTCAGTTGTCATGGAATACCTTTCTCTGGAGTGACATATAAATAGAGAATTGTAGAAAACAACCTCATTCATTGGTAATGAATAAATATTATGAATATCTTAAATGTTCCTTATATTATTTAATATTTTCAAAATTGATATATTCTCATGGCATAATTTATCCTGCAACTGAACAAAAAGCAATCCCAATCTGCACACTTGTATGTAGGCATAGCTTCCAGTCACATAAGGAATAAAATCACTGGGCTTATTGAATACAAATATTGCACTAGAACGTTCATATTTTAGGTTTGTCTGGAGGCCCAAAGAGCTATTTAAGTTCTGTAATGGAGTAAGGACACAGGAACTGAGAGAATTAAGGTTACCAAAGCAGGATAACCAAGTGGAAGCCCAAGTCCTAGCAATCTAATAGTGAAGACACTGAAAGAAAAGGATTTGGTAGGAGAGAAGCAAGGGTTTTTCCTGCTCTAATTCGAGAAAAAGACATGAGAGTTGGTACAGATAGAGATACAACCCTAGCTGTGGAAACAGGAAAGTGATGAAGTGCACATATGGCACCCTCAGTTTCTGGGAGGAGGTAAGAGGGGTAAGATCATCCAAGAGGAGAGGAAGAAGGTTGGAAGAAACAGAATTAGGGATATTAGGAAAGAAGTCATGTTTGGAAGGATTGCTGAGAAAGATAATAAAAAAGATCTCTAAGAAGACCTGAGATCCAAACCAATGTTTGAAACTCAGTTTGAAAAGAGATCAATCTATTAACTGAGGTCGGGTTGCAATCATCTTTGTCACCTTATCTTCTAAGGACCTGCTTTCCTGTCCATTAAACAGAGACAATGACTAAATGACCAATGAGAGCCAGCTATCTCTAGCTTTCCATAAGTTTTGGTTCATTATTCTTTCATTAATTCAAAGCACTACCCAGAAAGTATCTGACTTTAAAACAATACTGACATTTAAATTATACTAGGAAAAAGGAGGAACAAATTTCAAGACATTTGTTGTCCAGCAAGGTGAATATAGACCTTGTCCAGCAAGGCCATTACAACATCCAATGATGATATATATGATATTGAAAAACGTAAAGACAATGAATCATGCATTCTTATCACAAAAATGGTAACTATTTGAAGTAATGTATTTAATTAGCTAGAATTAACCATTCCACAATGTGTATGTACTTCAAAATAACTGTGTTGTTTATGACAAAACATGCAGTGTTACATATTTGAAATAAATGAAAATTAATATAATAAAATATAAAGTCAAAATTAGTGTGCAATGAATATATAAATATACATTAGAATCCTTTTTACTATCAAGTTACTACTAAGACTGACGCTCATGGGGAGGAGGTTGGAGTATAGTAAGCTGCAGGTCTATTTGGGTTTAGGCTATAATAGCCATTGTGAAGCAAAAACAAAATGAAACTATTTTGAAGGGTCTCCCTGGATCATACTCCAATTCATCACAAAATGAAGAGCAAAGTAAAATTGATAATACTTGAGGTAGAGCTTAAATTTTAATAAGTGGTATTACTAGTAATTTACTATTTCATAGATTTAAATTAGGTCATGTTACAATTTATAATTTATGGAAGCAAAATCAATCAAAATAATTACAATCTAATCCAAATGAGTGAAATTATTTATTTATACTCTTCTCCCAAAAGAGAATGAAACTTTTTCCTATAATTACATACCAACCAATTACTATAGTCAAGTGGTCTTTGTTGTTGTTGTTGTTGTTGTTGTTGTGGGATTTAAATCCATTAGAAATTATAATGTGACACCTAAACTAGTATGACTTTTAAAACTAGTTCTCTTGTACTTGTAAGAGAACTAGTTTTAAAAGTCATACTAGTTTAGGTGTCACATTGTAAGAGCTTTATCTAATTCTGAATATTAAGTCAAATGTTAAATGGTGCTTAGAATATAAAACTACAAGTAAATCTCATAGTATTAGGGTTCTTATTTTAAAGAAACAAAAATACATTTATGAGTATTTTTAAATTTAGAAATTTATTCAACTTCATGACACAGATTTATCTAAGCAAATGATTTCTTGCTACACTTTTAGCCAGCTCCTCTTGAAGGCACAACATTTTCTTTCCAACTAACAATAACTAATTTTACTGGCCTAAAAGTATAAATCACATATGTGAAACCCTTTCCTGGTATGCAAAACTTCCAACACAGATCTCAATGAAGTCCATCTAATTGCTGGCATCTAGTGAGAGGCATCACACAGGATGCAAGAAGCAAGAGACAAAGGCCTTCAGTGTGAAACCTTCCAAGCTGGCTTTCTATGACCAAAGCTACAGCATATTCTTAAATTTGCATTTGCAGGTTATTTATTTGTAACAGAATGGGATCAGACTAGGTCACTCCCTCTCACTCGGGATGAGAAAGCTGGCCAAAGTTGAGGACAATGAAGATGCTCACTGAAAAGAAACTAAGGGTTTGCTTGGCAATTAAGTCTTGAAAAAATAATATGCTTTACATAACTACACAGGGTCCCTATGGATCAAATCGCTCATGATTTATAAATACAGCAGTTGGCATGATGTGGTTCATACTGTGGTTATTAGGAATTACACCAAAACACAGCTTCTAAGCATTCATTTTTCAAAAAGTTGCAAATTAGATGACAGTGAACAGTTTTACAGATGCTGACACATTTCCAAAGTTTGTCTATGATTAGAAGTATCACCATTGAGAAGTACTGGCAGGATTTTATTCTGACCACCAATTTATTTAAACATTCTGCTCACATACTACCTGAATTACTTTCAAAGTGAAGACAAGCATTAAGCAATTTCAAAACAGGGTCATTTTCAAAGCTTCCGTGTTAACCATAGCACGCTGAAGTTAGAAAGGAACATAGCTATTACTGAACAAGAACAAGGTCAAAAGTATACTGCCTATTCATACAAGCTCTTGGCCTTTTCCCAGTTTCAAGTTTAACTGCCAACATATCCTTAATACTTTCCAGAATTTTACAAAGATAAGACTGTGTAAGTTTGTACCTAGTTTCCTAAACAAATTCCTCTAATACCTCCAGAAAGATAACAGCATCTCCTGATATGGTCCATGAGTAGACATTTTCATATGTTTTCATAATAACTTACACCCAAGCCTAAGAGTTGTCTTTATACAGTGACATCTAGGAACTATAATAAAGTTCTGAGTTTCATATTTAGTAATCTTCCAAAGCACTGGCCAATGAAAATGTCATTGATGAGTTAGCCTGCTCATAGTGCACACACACACTTTGCTTAGCTGCTTGTTATAAATGGCATTTACAAATACTTGCCTCAAAAAAATAAAAAACAAGATTCTTCTAAATCAATAAGCCATTCTTCAATACCTAGTTAACTTAATGAGCACTTACTATAATCCAGTTACTAAAGAAGGCTTTGAGAATATTAAAATAAAAAGATGACAATAAGCAACAATGATATACTCAATGGCATGGAAGGAAAAAGAAGGACCTGATCTAAGTCTTGAGGATGACAACACAGATTGGAAGATGCGTCATTTGATTATCAGCTGGGTGGATGCTGGCGAGGAGTCACTAGTCAACAGAGTTAAGAAGTGGTAGGAAAAATGCAGCAACTCTTAATGAACTTGAAGGAGGAGCCAATGTCAGAAGGTACGTGTGTGTTAACAACAAAATTGGTAAGAGATGAAGATGGAAAAGTAGATACATTTTAGGTTGTGAAGTGCTAAGAATTCCTTGTGTACTTAGAAAACCAAAGGAAAAACCATCGGAGAATACGTTTATGTAAGGAAGTGATGTGCATAGGTTTTCCTTATAGAAAGATGACTGTGGAACAGCTGCATAGAAACCTGGGGCAGAAGCTGAGAGAGAGGAGAGGCTGCAGTCAATGGTTCCAGCAGGGCTTTAGCATCACCCTCACGAGAAAATGATGACACGGTCAAATCAAGCAGAGGGAATAAACAGAGAGGGGCAGACCTAGTCAATTTGATGAGAGGCAGAACTCAAAGTTAGCTTTACAATTTGTGTGAGCACCTGGGTGGATGGTGGTTTCTTTCATAAAGCTAATGGGCAGAGGAAAACATACATACATTTTCTTTTTTGGAACACACAGATTTTTAAAACTACTGAGTTTAGCATTAAACGCTTTGTATTCGAGGAGCTTACGACAAATCAAGGTGAAATGCACAGTGTACATCTGACACACGGAAGTGGAACTCCAGAATGATATCCTGGATAGTGGTTCAGAATTACCATGAGGTGTAACCACAGAACAGAATGTCTAAGTGTGCAAGAGTAACACAACCTAGAACACTCATCCTTAAGCGCATGTGGAGGACACAAAGCCCACACAGGAGCATAGTGAAAGACTGCCTTAGCATGCACATGTAAAACCAGAAAAAGATTGATTATTTGAGACCAAAGGAGAAAAGTATCAAGAAAGAGGTAGTGATAAACAATGTAAAAAAGGATAGAATGGGCAACAAAATTTAGGGCAGAGAAATAATTACTGGAAAGGGGACTAAAAGCCTGATTACTACTGGGAAATCAGTTATGGGGAGTTATTTCTCATAACAGAAAGGTAATACACCCTATAAAAATTAATTTGTGCTACATTAAAACTACAGGCTTGGGAATCTGCTAAATCAGGGTTTGAATGCTGGTTCCTCTAGTCACCAGTTATGTTTAAGTAAGAAAGTAGTTTAATTGCTTAGTTTCCTTATCTGTAAAGAGATACAAAAGTCACCAACTCATGAGGTTATACTGCATCTTAATTTAGATGAGATAAAATATGTAGGAAATACCTATAGTATTGTTTATCTGAGAGCACTGTAGTCATTCAGTATATTAGAGTACCCGCTTATATAGGCATACATATACACTACCTATAGACAAGACTTCCACTCCTTAGCTGAGTTTCATTCATTCATGTTGTTCATATATTATCCTATAATGAGTCAAAGCTACATATGAATAATTTGGAGAGTCACAGAAAATAAAATCAGGGCAAAAATGCAGTTCTGTGAGCTATACCTTACTCCTTCAAAGTCTTCACATACCTCACAAAAATGTGAAAATTTCTGATAGCAGTAAATCACACTGACTCATCAAAGGCTTAAACACTGAAGAGATAGAGTCTAAGCTAATTTACTACAT
Source organism: Dolichotis patagonum (assembly GCA_004027295.1). Taxonomy (NCBI): domain Eukaryota; kingdom Metazoa; phylum Chordata; class Mammalia; order Rodentia; family Caviidae; genus Dolichotis; species Dolichotis patagonum. The sequence goes on from PVJX010000316.1 coordinate 123,727, forward strand.
ACAAACAACAACAACAACAAGAAGTATATATATCCACCAAGCAATGAACTTACCTATTTAATTAGAAACTAGGAGCACAAAATAAAGTAGTCAAATGAACTATAATATGCTTCAACCCTAATGGGCCAGGTTCTCTAAAATAAAGAAAGCAGAGGAAGTGTTACATTTAAATGTAGAATAAAGTCAAAGCCCTGTACTATAGTAAACTAGTTCACAAATGTATTGTCTTGAGTGACAAAACATTGTTATGATAATATTAAATTGGAACCAAGACATATTTTTGTGTTGTAATGTATTTTATTTGTTAAAGATCTCGTTCAGATTTTTTCTGAGATCGTATCTCTGTACGTACCATTATCAATTTAAAATATGCTATACTCACAGTAGAGAAAGATATAAAATATGGGTACTATGAAAAGTAAAGACTAGATTTAAAGATATAGATAAACAACATACAAAAAATTGAGATGTTTTCAGGGGCTTTTCTATTCACTGGGCTGCCTAGGGCTCCAGCGACAGAATGCAACACTGGATATAATCACATTCAATGTAGACATCAGCACACTACTCAAGTTTATTTAGAAAATGTCCTTTTTGTCACATTTGACTCTGTATGTGAAGGCACATCCAATAAACCCTCAGCAATACACAATTCTGCAAACATGCAGCATTAATTTTGTTTTACTCATCTGACCCTCAACTCATTCACAGCTAAACCAAAAAGACACTCTGAGAAAAATGAAGTTCTGTATAAGAAAAGAAAAAGGAAAATGGCTAGGAAAAGAATCACACTGAGTAGTATTGATAAGCAAGATTGATGGCTTCAGATTTCTCTTTGTGTTTACTGACAAAAGGCAGTATGCAGTAGTAGGCTTGACTTGTTCCAGTGAAAAATGATCAGGAATAGATTGTCTACCTCCAAAAAATGCTTTCTAGCACACCAGATTCTGTTTTCAGCCTAACATCTTCCATGTCCAATGGACTCTAAGCTACTTTTGGTAGTATAATTAGAGGCTGTGTTCACTTTGATAAGCATACACACACATACACACACACACATATGTATTTCTGTGCCCTTCTGAATAAGGGCACATTGGTATAAGATATTATCCATAGTATTTATGCAACCAAGTATGCATTTCAATTTTTGAACAGTCAAAAATGTTTCCACTCAACTATTTAGTTTCACTAAACATTTACATCCTTCAAATACGAAAGGCTGAAAAATGAACACACACAAATCTAAACAGGAGTATATAAAAAAGAAGAGGTCCATTCATAACCACAATCAACCATGAGTAATTACCAATTTTGAATGTAAAGATCATTCAAATAAATACAACTGATGGATCATTCGCATAGGGTACAAGTCAAAGTAAACAGACAGTCCACTTTAGAAAGTGTCTAGTGAATTGATTTAACAAGTTTAATGTGAGCATCAGTGTGGGGCTATTACTGATCGTAAGCTTTACTGATGTTATTTGTTCGCTTGGAAAAATACCGCTCTTTTGGAATGAGCACATTAAGGCTAAAATTGCAGAGAAAACCCTATTACAACTTTATTGCTGGAAAATTGGAACCAAACCTTGTCTGTATATCAATTACTTAGAGTTACCACAGAGATAAATCCTTTTTTCTTTTTCTTTTTTCTTTTTTTTCCCCCTCTTTTTTGTATAGGCTCAATCTTGAAGACAGTGATGAGAAACTCCTTATTATACCCTAGCAACATCACTAGGTTTTCTTAGCAATTTCAAGAAATTGTCAATTAAGTTCTTTTTATTAGGTTCCAAAAGCTGTTAAGTCAAACACAAATCTATCATAAGGCTTGTAACAGCATGTTATTTAGGCACATTTCAATGCTTTACTCTTTCATTATCTACCTACCCCAATGCAACTGCAAAGTTCCAATAAAGTAAAGGCATTTCTTGTTGATTGTTTTAGGTTCACAGAAACTGGAGTAAGTGGCCACTCATTTGTGGCAAATGATCTAACCAACTCCCATTCTTATTAAAAGTGGGGGCAGGGCAATAACAACTATATATATAAAAGACAGATTTGCTTCCAAACTCGTTGCAATCGGGGGAATGAGTTTAATGTAGTTACCTAGTGAGTCCTTAAAACACATAAACTCAGAAAGATATGTCAACAGTAGAACGAATATGCCCATCATTTGCTGATTTCACTTGTGACCTGCAAGATTATGAGAAAGCGGCAGATCATCCAGATGGCCACTGATGACAAAACTGCCCTGTAAAGCAGCAGAGATTACAGGAACATGTAAGCAGTTGTCCTTCTTGCTCCCTGAACTAAGAAAGGGTAAACGCTTTGCAAAGGCAATCCTGCAGGTCCCCAGAAAGGAGTTAGTACCCTTGGAAGCGGAAAACAATAGGGGTTCATGGAGGTCAGCCCCAGAGGCAGCTGTTCCTTTGACCTTCTAGACAGACAAATGGAGCTTAATAGGAAAGGGACACAAAATGGCACATAATTCTAATGAATAAATATGGCCCATCGCTATTCAGGAGGCTTGCACTGGAGGCATTCCATGACATTCATATTTCAGATGAGACTGTTAAGAAAAAAAGGAATTAAAATGGAGCAACAGTGATGAACAGCTGAATGAAGAATACTAGAAAATGAAAAAAAAAATCAGACTACAGGCTTTCCTTCTCAGAAAAGGAAAAATTAAGAGTGTTTACAAAATCTTGCTGTTCTACTCTTTGATAATTTTAGCTGTCTCTAGGTAAAGAGTTAAGTTTTTATTTAACTTATATCCTGAGATGTGTCTTCCAGCAAAGTGAGCATGACTTCTTGGGACTGCAAACAAACAGGGTTGGTTCATTTCCACAGTGTATATTCAAGTATAGGCAATAGAGTAACCTCAATTCTAAACACACCTAACCCTGGAAACAGGAATAACATGGAGAAAGTATGTATACCACATTGGAAAATCAATGTGCAGAATTCCGCAAGGCATCGACCATATTCTGAGATTTTCACTGCTGTGATTTTATAAGGATTGTTTTTCTTGAAATCTGACTTTGTGTTTAGGTTTCCACAGCATTTTGCTATAGCCTGACTACTTGGCCACAGGTTAATGACATCTGAAGAAGAAGAAGGTCAAAGTTATCATTATAGTGGTGACAACCAATCACAGTGGGAAAAATAAGTTTTATTTATTACTTAATACAAGAAACCTTTACTGTGGGATATAATTGCACTGTCACTACACACCAGAGATTTTTAATCCCCAATCATTTCAACATATTTTACAGTTCATTACCTTTCTAGCTAGATATAGCAGGAAGGACTCTCCTGAGCCTACACAAAAGCATTAAAAAAATCTACTATTTTTACACTCATATTTCAACCATGCAAAATACTGAATGGGAAATTTTGAAGAGGCTAAATCGTGTATATTTCATATGATTTCACTGGAATGAAAAAATATATCTCATAATCAATTTTAAATCCCTCCACTAAAGATTGGAAGATCTGAAATTATGAATTATGAAAAAAAACCAGGGCTATGCAACAAACAGGTTAGAATTTTAAATTGGTTTTATGACAACCAGTGTGGCAGAGTCCATACTAAACAAGATGGACTACACACTTTTCCAGCAACACACACAATCCTGAAGCTGATACAAAGTTATGTTGCCTTTAGGAAGAGATTACTTGTTATGATTCTCATAAGTTCTAATAAGTGTCACTGTGAAAAGGTAAGCAGTTGTATCCCTGCAAATTTTGTTCAGTAAAACTCTATCACTTGCAGTCATTTTTCACACATTGTAACTCATGCATCTTGCCCTACATGGATTGAATTTAGACTTCATCACAATTTTTCCAAGACGTAAGTTGTCTGGTTAGCTAAAAGATAGCATGAAAATAGAATTCACTTTTTAAATATTTCTGGATCTTGCAAATTCTGCTTTTATGGATGTGGGGTATTTATACTTGGGGATCTGTAATGAATTTAAGAGCAGAAGCTAAGTCAAAATTAAGTTCCCTATAGTTCTTAATATAAAATACAAAAGGAGCAAAGCCCTCCCTTTAGAATCAGCTGCCCCAGATACCGAAAGGCTTAGTCAGTGATGGTAAACATTTTAGAGATGACTGCCCAATGTGCAACTCAAACTCACTTATTTATCATGAAGCACCAATACTGCAACTAAACTTGAATATCTCGGTTTTAGTTTAGAATAAAAAACTCATATATTAACATCTTTAGTCTTAAAACAAAAATAACATCCATGTCATAGGTTTGCCACTCCTAAATTAGCTGGTTTCCCTGCACCCTAAAGCTGAAACCAGAAATTCCTATATCTACAAAAATATCAATGCCAAAAAGGGAAAATTAAAATTAAGAGTAAAAATATCATCAAGTTACAGGTAATAGTAGAGAGGGTGATGAATAGGCAAGAATTATTGATGCAATAATTCTATTTTAGAGTACAAAGAAATATGCCCATATACAGCTTGGGGAGTTCTGCTTTTATCTACTCTGTCATTAAAAAGTTTTAGGTTAATGAATCTATTATTCCAGCAACAGGATGTTCTCTTCTAGAACTTTAGCAGTCCAAGCTCAAAGTAGATACTATTATGATTAGAATCAAGGCTTGGAACATTAGAAAGAAACAAATCCTGAGTTCCTACCATGAGCTGGCATTGGCAGCTCCTCTCAGATTATCTCATGCTGTCTATGTTTTCACCCTGTTCTATGAGGCAGTCATAGACACAGTCTCAGTTACAAAAATGCGAGTGAAGTTCAGAATATATCAGAAACTTGCACAAGATCAGAGTTCATTAGTGGCATATCAAATTCTTATTTAAGTCAGTTGACTTCCTTATTTCCCCAGTCAACTATGTAAAGTTACTGAAAGGAGAAAGAACAGGTTTTATTGACATTTTGCCAAAAGACAAGTTTGGCTTGTTTATTTTTAAAGATAATGGAAATTAGTGGACTAGCTAGTTTGGATTAAAAAAATTCAAATATAATTTGGTGCTGATATTATATAATAACTGAAAGACTTAAAGTTGACTTACTCAAGTAGTTTTCAAATTTTTTCACTAGAGTATAAGACAGTTTTGTACTTTTTCACTGACACAGTCCTCAAATGTCTGACATACAACCAGGCAATGCTTAGAGGAAACTTTAATGGACATGCAAAACAGCACCATTTCATATTACATTTAAATCTCATTGGAAACTCTGCTGATTGTTACACACAAGACCATTTCTTGTGAATGATTGAGGATAGACAAGAGTATAGCCACCTCATATTTTTTATTTTCTAATATCCTACTCCTGGTATAAACCTACAGTGTAGTCTGTTTTTAAATGGCCTATATTTTAATAGGCTAATTGAAGGTAATCTAGTGCCTTGGCAACAGATACCCCCAATTGCAGAATCAACAAGAGGCTGATATCTGATGGAAAAAAAGGTAGGGGAAATAATCATCAAGGAATGAGACATACATCATTTGAATCAAGGACTCTGCATCTGGAGATGGGTTGTCTATGTTTGAATTGTTGATCTTCTAACTAATTAGTTCCGCACTCTAAAGATTACATGATATAGCCTATGATATACACTTAGGGGAACCAGGCACATAGAAACACTTGTTAGTATTAGTTATCAGACTAAGCACACTAATCATCACAGCTGCCTATATTTCCAATAAATATTTGGAATCAGGTAGCCTGGATAGAGCTTTCATCTATATTATGCAAGTTGCCAAGATTAGGAACCAATGGCCTAAGGCTATGCTTTTCTATATATTTGTTTTTATGTCAAGGTAAAATGTCCTGAGACTGAAAAACATTTACAGGTCATTGCCCTAGGGGAAAACACATGTCCCCCAAACAAATGTAAAGATAAGGTCAGAAGAAACAAAGCAGAAAGAAATGCTGACTCAAATTAACAATTATGGGGGAGCCTCTGTCCATGCATTGCTGAGGTGAATCCGTAGCTCATAGCATGTCAGGTTGGCCAAGTCTAAATAATTAAAGGTTCTGGTACTGTGATGTAGTTAAAACAGCAATAAACCAATCAAAATAGAATATTCTTATATTGGTTGTACCACATGGTGGTCATATGGCCTCAGGTTCAACCTCTCTTGATTTGATTCATCTGTAAAATGGGTATGACAATATACTTTGGGTTCACAAGAGAAAAAATTAAGAGAGCAAGCTACAAAAAAATCTACTGCTAATTAAAGGTAGTTTAAGTTCTTAACATTGCACTCATAAGTTATATAAGATAGCAGGGTCCACAAGTGTTATCTCAAAACATTGACTCTAGGCGCATCCTATAATTTCAACTTCCCAACTGACTTATGAGTTTTATGAAATAAACTGTTATTTTAAATTCCCAATGTACTTATCTATCACCTTTCATATGGCTGGAAGAAGAAACAGGTTTCCTTGCAACTAAAGTCAAATACAAGTTAAAACAATGGACACCAACCAAAAATGGTGAAAAACCAAACATGATTATATTTTACTATAGTGTATAATTCTGTAATTAATGTAGGTATCAATAAAATTGAAAGTTAAGAGTTGTCGGAAAGAAGGCCTGCTGCAAAGGTGACTCCAAACTTGTATATAAAATCAAACAAACCTACATACACAGAGCTAAATTGAGCAGGGCAAGCCTTATAGAAAAAAAATTTTAATATTCTTTCATCCTTTTAGAGTATTAATTGCTCAACTGACTTTTTAAAGGCAATAACTGTTTTTCCCATTTGGAGAATTTACACTAATGCTGCTTTAAACTAATACTGATATTTAAAAAATACAAGTTGTCACAAAACTGACTTACCACGAGCTGCTATAGTGCTCTAGGCTAATGCCCAATGTGGCACTTACACTCTGCTTAAACCTCTAGTATGTTGTATGTTAACTTCTCCAAGCACAGATTTTCAGCGACCTGGCAGTAGAGCGAGTCCAATTCCTAGCACAGGGGGAGGTGAATCATTGTATGTTGATGATAAGAATAAAGGGTTCTCCAAGCATGTTTCCCCAACAGTACCTAGGAACTATTTAAAAATGCAAATTCTTAGAAAGCACCCTAGACTGAATCAGAAACTTTGTTGAGAAATCTAGCAATAAGTCTACCAGCTGATTCAAATGCATTTTGATGTGTGAGAACAATTGGAATACATACTCAGGTCAAAATGAAATAAAGCGAAAACCTCTTGATATGCATTAAGTTTACCACAAAAATAGTATTTTCCATTCACAGACATAGTAATTATAGCTAAATAAATAGATACCACAGTTTGTATTTTTTTCTCCATTAACTATTTCTGACAAGGCTTTCTCACTTCTATTTTGAAGTTATTTATTTTTTTTTAATCTTTAGAGGTCACAATAGTTTAGAAAAAGTATAATAGCTTTGTGCTTTGCAACTCTAAAGTAAAAACAACAACAATGAAACTTTTACCTTTAACTTGCATGCAAACTAAAGTTTCTGGATCAACAATGAGCAAAAGAAAGATTTCTTTTTCATTTTGGCACCAGGGATCAAACTCATGATGGCGTGCTTATCAGGCAGGCGCGTATATCACTGAGCCAAATCCCTGGCCCAAAAAGAAAGATTTAAGAGAAAAGTTCCATTAAATTTTCTCTATGCTGAAGTTTTAATCAAAATTTTCTTAAAGTTTAAAAACCTTCAAATGGAGAAGAATGCAGGCTGTAGAAGGAAGATTTTAAAGAACATTCATTTTATAATTTTCATTCAAGTAAAATATTTTATGCATGTCCACATCAACTAATGGTATAGCCCTGCATAAGGAAAAATAGTATTATATAAATACAAACCTATAGAAGCCTTAGATTGATCTCAGAGTAATGTAAACGCAAACCTTACTATCTCTAAGCAGCTACTTGAATTTGGCCCTAGTCAAAAACAGAGTGACTATTTACTAAAGTCACATATGATTGTCATAGTTTGAATAATTTTGATGCATCTGAGCCCCTCTTCTTTCCTCGCTTACCTTTCTAATCTTGTGCTTCAGTTTGACTAGGACATTTGAAAAGGCTATGAATGAAAAATGATTCGGTAAGTTCTTTTCTGTTTTTATAAGCAATCTTTCCTAACTCAGACACCATCATTTATTTTCCAGCAAGATGTGGAAAGAATCATCGTTAAAAATTTTATTACAAATGCACTACTACTAGGCACTACTTTTACAAAGAAATAAAAAACCAGAACAAGTGGACATACAATAATCTGGGGGTCCAATGGTTTCCTGTGTAGACATACTTCACACTTCTGCAGTTGAATGTAGAAAATCTAATTCATCTTGTATCTGAGAAGGGAATGGTATGCCAAAATATGCCTTGTATTATTCTTTTCATTTTCAATGCTATTACTTTCCTTTTCTTGGCTGATCAGTGAGTTTTGGACTTATTTTTCTTCCCCAAAAGGCTGAACTGAGAAATACCATAAGATGACCATAACAAAATTATAATCTTCACTGAGTTTTTAGCAAATTAGTTTGAAAATGAAATCCTACAAAACAGACCTCTAAGTGGTCTGTTATCAGAAAGTGCTACTTGCAAAGGTTTACAAATGGAGAAGTAAGCTTATCACTTATTATTTAAAACATGAAACTATTTTCATGTTACATCAATATGCATGTCTAGAAGCTTGTTTAGGGAAACTATTCACCATGCAAAGTTTTAAATGTACAGTATCAAAGAATAATTTTTGACATTTTGATTCATACATGCTTATAAAGCTCCAAGACAACATGGTTTAATTATAAAACATATTTCTACTGCCTTAGTCATGCCAATTAAATTTGATTGGATACTTTCTTTATTCAACAAGCCCCTTTCATGTCATTTTAATTTACTGTCAAAGCAGCCTGAATATTGGAAACTAAATTATTTACTACAGCCCATAAGCCAATAATGTTCCATTTGTCTCGTACAGAGGGAGACTAGACTAACAAGATTATTAAGGACATTACTTGTAATAGCAAATGTCCTTCACTTTATTTGAGCTTCATGCTGTGCTTTCAGAGATCATACTTCAAAAGAGCTCCATTTCATTCCGTCACAGAACCTCTAATATAAATTATTCTCCACTCCCTTTGTAATATTCTGATCACAGAGAAAGTGGACCCAATATTATTGGCCTGAAATAGAAGCACACACTTTTCTAAGATAGTTTATTTGTGTTAAATACCTTTGATGAACCCCCTTGTGCCAACATTGCAAAGCATGGAAAAATCAGTTGAAATTATCTCTCAGTGATACTTTACAGAATAAATTCACAAAAGCTTTTTGTTTCCACTGTTTTGAATACAAACAATGCTTCTAAGATTCTAGGATATATAAGTAGATCAATAATCTTTTAGTTTTCAGAAAATCACAGAGTTCACTAGGCATTATATTGTGGACAGACACTTCAGGGAGAGCTCCAATATTGTGAAATCCTAGAAAATGAATTAATATGCCTCATCTAGAAGTACTCTTAAAGGCAGAAAAAATAAACAGTGCCATGGCAAACTCTAATATGCCCATGATCCAAGGGAATTCTGCTGATGTTACTGCATGCTAAGACTTATTTAACATCTTCATTAGTGGTCTGGACAGGGAGGACATACACCAATTATATTCACAAATGACAATTAATTGAGAAGTGTTGTAATTATTAGTATAAAAATGAGAAAGAACAGTAAGAGGACTACAGAGGCCAAATCCACAGGGGGAAAAAAAACCTTCTGAAATGCCAACAGATCAATAAATTAAGAGCTATGCCAGAGTAAAATTATTAAAATCCAAAAAGGTGCTCAGAAACCACATTTTTAAAGATCAAATATGATGTCAAGACTAGGAACCAGCTGTAAAACAGTTCAATTTTATGTTAAAAAAAAAAAAAAAGGAGGGGGAGAAGCATGTTGTGGTCTCTAGAGAGGAAAATGCAAAGTCATCAATTCTCAGAGAAGTCATGGGAAACAATAATATCCCCTAGATCTCTACAAACATGAACCAGATTAAAGAAGAGCATTATCCAGGAAAAAGGTAACGTAATACATGTTACAGCAAATAGTTTCCAGTATAGCTCAATAAAGTTTACAGAGAAAGGCTATTGATACGAAGGAAGTAATGAAATTGGACAGTTAGTTTTTCTAGATACATATTACAGTTCTAAATACTGTTTAATAAGACTTATTGGAGCATAACATAACAGCAGTGGGTGAGAAAGAAAAAAAATGTAAGCATGCAAAATGGAGCCAGAAATTAGCCTACTATGCACATTTACTTTGGTTTTAAGCCAGATAAACTGAGTCACAAGTTACAGCAGTCTGTACGTGAGAGATCATGTTAAATGGCAAAGGGCTGCCACTCTCCAAGTGAACTACCGCAATCCCTTGAAAATACACATATGTTAAATATCTTGTATAACACAAAAGATTATCAAGCCATTCACTTTCTTATACATGCGTGATTCTATGCAAGGTAAAACAATCCCACCAAAATAACAGAAAGAATTACACACTACAATTGGTGTAAAGCACATTTTCTTCAGTCATATGAAATAAGCTATTTAGTAGTGCTTTGACCATTAAGCAATCAACCATCTTTTGTTAAAGGCAAATATAGTAGGTCCTTAGGTACATTTGAGGGGCTCTATATGCTACAGTTACAAGCAATGCATTCACTCATAAGTTTTTCTTCAGTTGCTGCACTGCTTAACTCAATTATGAAAAGGAAATATATTTATAATTTTCTTGAAGTAAACGCAGGTGAAGGCAGCAAACTGCTCTTTCTAGCAATAGGTCTCAATTTTGAGGAGGGAGAGCACAAGGTGACACTCATGTACACGGCTCAGATTTATGCAATGATGGGCAAATATTTCAAGGCAAATGTAGCTATAAAGTTTATGTTAAAACAATAGGTTATGACAGCAGTCAGATGGTCTATATCCCTCAAGTGTTGAAAATAAATTGTTTCTTTTTGCACACAAGAGATGGAGATTACCAAGGTGAAACATGACAGAAAATTTGTAGAAAATGATTTTGTCTGTGAGCAAGGTTTGCCTTCCTGGCACTGGCTGATAAAAACAGTACCCCACAGGCCACCCTGAGTTGCTTTAATGAATCAAATGGCAATGAATTTTGAATAAAGAGCCTTGAAAAAAAAGTTTTTTGTTATTATCTGTTTTCCACTAAAATTTTATATACACATAAACTGACAATGTTTTGAGTTCAAACTACCCAGAGCCACATGTTAATTTTATTTCAAGACGGTGTTAAGCCTGACAGACAAGAGATTTGCAGTAATTATCTATTAAGTGTATGGATGAATTTAGTTTTCTGTAAGCTCACACTACTCTCTCACTTAGCTATCTCTTCCTTCCCCTAAATTCCCCTTTATCATTTAACTAAAAAGAAAGTATTTCTCAGCACCAACATATCTCCTTTCCTCTAGGACTCCCAAGAAGAATTTACTGGAAGATAAATGTAAGGACAAATATATGTCACTTACAAAACAAAGACAGAAACTGGCTGATTTCATTTTAGCTCATCCTAAGTTGTTTGAGTTCTTGATCGCATACTTATTCTCATGACTGACATAACCTCCCCCCTGAAGGACATCTGATGAACCGCAGTGATTTGTTATAACTCAGTACCTTGCATAACTTTGAGAAGTGGAGATTTTACCCCAATTTGTATACGTATTAGTTACAGCTGAGTAAATTACCAGACATTACACATGAAGCAAGACTTTCCATATTCATTTTAGATGCCATTCTGTGATTTATTCCCCCATTATTAGACCATTTGCCTTGGTAAAAGAACTAATTACTAAATTCACTAACACAAATGGGAAGAACTAACTCATCACACTGCCCCACTAGGTAAAAGTTACAAGAAAAATTTCATTACAGCCTTGATTCAATTATACTGTTTCATTTCAGTAATATATGTCTACAGACAGTATCAGCTTTTGTCATTCTAATTTCTTAAGACTTTTAAAATAACGCACAGTAGAAAATTAAATATTACATTTTAGGTCATTTAAACTACTTGAAGTTTTTAAATGTCATATTCATTTTTCTTCTGTATCAACAATGACTCATCTTCCTGACCCATGATCTACTTACTCTGAAATTTAAATGTAACCATTAAGACTTTATTCAGGAGAGTTTGTTTTAGCATACCAACCTGCAGGACCACAGAGCATAAAAACAGAAACCAAATAGGAACCAGGAGATGTTTTCAATATAAATGATCACATTTAACTCATTAAATCATTTTCTCAGTTATATACATTTTGATATAGCTCGTTATCACCATACTTCCTATTTAGATATTATCAATAGAAGTGCTAGCATTTGTAATACCAGAATTATCCAGGTTCTGCAGGTGATAAGTTTACAAACTCACTAATGTTAATAACACATGTTCTTAGCTTCAAAATGAGCATAAACAAAGAGATGCCATACACACTTTGTATTTATCAATCACTTGCCTTCTCAAACATGATATTTCATTTTTTATAAGCTGGTCAATGTTTTAAGTTTTAGATATTTCATTTTGAAGAACTTACTATGAATGCATGTTTATTTTTATGTAAGGGTGGAAATGTGCACTACATTTTGCTTTTGAAAACATACATAACAACAAAATATATAAATATATTGTGAAGACATGCATTTTAATGCTATAATTATAGCATATGCAAAGATGCATATTATATATACACTGCATTCAAATATTTTAATATACTTATCTTCTTTATGTAAATACCTATGCATAAAGTTCTATAAATAAAATTGTCTGATAGAATGAATAACATTTCAACACAGAAAAATATATGTATATGCAAATCCATGTATATATATATATATATATATATGTATATTTTCCTGATTGAACTTTATATACTACCCTCCATTTTTACTCAAACAGTGAAATAACTAGCATGTTGCCTCTCTGAAGCCGAAAGCAATTTCCTTTTCTAATTTTAGTTATGCAAAGCCTATGGGCATCATCAGCATTTAGTAATTAGTTTTATAATTACTGCTGTTTTGCTCACTGTCATTCAATTTTTCTTACAACATGGTCTGGGATTGAAACATCCCACATCCACAGCTGTGTAAATTGCTATCCATTTATAAGGCAGAAAAAGTAACATTCCACATACATCATTATTCAGTCAAGAATATGTTGCTGGTGCTTAGGTGATGCCTTGAGTGCATAAGCTGCCCAGGAAAATACCAGGAAAGATGGAATTTCAAGTTCTAAGAAATGCTGTCTAACAAAGTACCAAGAAGAGACGAAAGCTTCCAGGACATAAGATTGCATCAACGAGCACAATGAAGTATTAGAATCTCAAGATTGTGATGTTTAAAAAAATTGAAAATGTTTAGTAATATAATTCACTTGCTATAGGAATGATGAACACATGTTTAGATATGGTTGTTACACTGTGTTACAAATATTATGTTTCTTCAAAAGACAAAACTTAAAAAGATTTCAGTCATGATATATTAAAATTTTCCTAAAATATATTGAAAAAGTGAAAAGTCCAGCTTGCTACATGGATGTTTAGCTTTGATTTCAATAAAGACTCATAAAATCAGAACGCTGATTCATAAAGACTTTTAAAAATATAAAGGCTATCAAAGTTCTCTTAACTAAGTTCCACGATACCTATGAAACTAAATAGTTTCTTCAAGAAACACAAAACATTGTTCAGCTATACCAGCTGAAGCTATATTCTCTCAAGATCTGTGGGAAATCACAATGAAGTGACTGTGAGTCCCATATCACAGACTAAAGGACTTCAGTCAGCCTTGGGAGTGCCCATGAACCCAGGTCACAGGAGGTGGCTTCAAAACCAGCCATAATCTCAGGCCTCTGCTGCAGAAAATGCACTGATGTGGTCCAGAGTTAAGAATCTGTCTGCTTGAACAACTGACTCGAACTTTCTGAACCTCAGTTTCCTCAACCGTACAGCTGTGCAGTACTTGCCTTTATGCCTGAGATCACACAATGACCGAAATAGGATAACAATTAGGAAGCCAGAACAAAGAGTTTAAGAACTTTCTCTCCGCACCTAAAAGAATTCTACAACGTGCACCTTTAGATCCTTCATGACACCCAGGGGTACCAGCTAAGGTTGTTTTTTATTTTAAAAATGATCAACTCACTACACCTGCTATTAAATCCTTTCCTCGATCATTCTTCGGTTTTTTTTTTATCCAGACATTCTTGTTTCTACAAATATAAACTACAAACATTTCAAGAGTAAAAAAATCTCTTCTATTTCTTTTCTATTGTTAAGTATGGGAATAACGTCAGGCCATTAATACATTTTTTTCTAAATGAATAATGAAAACTACAGTGAAACAGGAGAAACTAGAGCTACTGCTAATAACTGAGACTCTGTTAGAGAACTGTGTGTACAGGGCACAGAGAAGGACATGGGAGCCTGAGGTGGGACAGAATGGGAGAGACTGACAGGCAGGCAGAAGACGTTAGCATCAACTCATCACTTATGAGCCAACAACAGCATGGAAAAATCGCTTCTTCCTTAATTCTTTTCCGGTGGAAGCAGGGAGAGAAGTGCAGAAAGGACAGACAATAAACGTGGACCAGCTCTACCATCTTTCTGGTTCTGAGTCCCGGGTCTGGAGCGCACAACATCTACAGGTTAGGGTGACTATGACATAAATTAAATAAATGCTAAGGATTTTTAAAAACTATTTTAACATGATACTCATTATCTTATAGTCAAGACATTCTTCTGGCAAAAAATTCATTTGAGCCAGAAGAATGTTTCTGATTCTGTATCACTGTTTCTGATAATGATAGGAAACCAAGATTTCAAAGTTCTTATTTTCTCATGAACTGAATGACTGATCAAATATTTCAATTCAAATATTATCTTCATAACTGTATTTTCAGGCATAAATATGTGTGCACGCGCACACGTGTGTGTGTGTGTGTGTGTGTGTGTGTGTGTGTGTGTGTACTTGCAGCACCTACTTATATTCTTGGTCCACTCTTTCCACATCTCAAATATAAGCCAAATTAAAAACACTGCAGTGTTGTTTGGAGTAACAGAGTTGTTGGTTTTACTGTTACCACAAGCTGCATTATACTTATCCTGGTAGTTGCAGATTTTCAAATGAATTGTTTAAAAAGCCTTAAATTGGACAAAGCAAAAGAGTTTAACCATTATATTACTGAATAAAAAGGCCACAAATTTCCACTATTCATTCACAGTATCATTTAATTAATGCCTGCAAGTAAAAGGAGGCCAAACAAAATCCAAAAAAGGCACAAAGATTTGTCTTTAACACATTTATCCAGAAATTAATGAAGCTTAAAGATGTCCATAACAATAGGAGGTTGGAAGGTAGAAAGAGTCATTCACCAAATATAATTATTATAAAATGTAAGAGATATGGAGAAAGCTAAATTTATTTTAAAACTGTATTTCACCATCAGTATAAAACTCTTCATTTATACACTGACTTTGCAAAATGAATTATTTTGTGTGCATTGGTTTTATCTAGTATACATTAATATTTGAATGTTAGTATTTTCCAAATTTAACTTTATCATTACAGGCATAACTAAAACACTCCATCTATTCCAGGCATCATAAGGCTCATGACCTAAAGCTCTTACTACAGCCAACTGTTTACACAAAGTGACTTTGCTATCAAAAAACAAATAAGGGAATTTGATAACAGTAATACATGCTTAAATCCAGTGAAACCTACTATTCATAGTTATACAGTTCTACATTGAGAGTGAACTTAATAGTTTTCTAAACAGCCCAAGTAAAAATAGGTAAATTTTTCCCCCCACCAAAGAGGAGACTCCACAGAAACATGACAACTGTATAAACTGTGTTCTAGTCTGGCTACAAAATAAGGATTTCCTTGTGAGTAACCCTCTCCAGTTCCATTTTAGTTTGTTAAAACTGAACTGGCCATGAGAGCTAGGAGTAAGCTGAGCAGAAGGACTCTGCTCCACTAAACAAAACCGCCAGAGACAAAGTCATCTGCCACAATGCATCCAGAAGAAAAGATCTCTTTATGGTTATAAAGCAACCCATTCTTTTCATCCCTCAGATCTATGTTCAATACTCTTAATAAGTTAACATACTGTTTGTATCCCAAAATCCTTTCAGTCTGTTTTTCATATCCCCATTACTTAGCTACAGTATGATTTAGACAAGAATGCTAGACAGACTCTAGAGAAAACATTTAGAAAAGTTTGTTTCATTATCTACACTTACCTGAAGATGCCTTGTTTATGGAAACTTTAATAAAAGTAATCATATATTTGTAAAGGGAATTTACACTAGAAAAAATTTTTCTCCAGAAAGCTAGAGAAAAATTCTGGCAAATTAAAAATAGATTTTTTGAATTTCTAAGACCACTTTTAATTTAAATATATGTTTCAATTTTTTGCTGTATATAAAACATTTTTCTATTAGTGCTGTACCTAATGCATATTTGAACTAACAGCATATTTGTACCTAATTACAAATGATTTTCCATGGTAGGACTACACATTTTGGACAAAAAAAGATCTTATTAAAGAGTCAATATACAAGTCAGACTAAGGAGTCAACTATCATAGCATAGTTGTTTTTCATTATATTTGGTAGCACAGAGCAAATATCAAAAACAAGTAACTATAACTCCTTATATAGATGTATTTCAAATAAATGAGTACCTTATGTGTCACAAATGAGTTCCCTTAGATAATTTAAGAAAGAAAAGATCATCCCCAAATCCTTTCTCCCACTACCACTACCTTTTCATTGTACCAGCATTAAATACTAAAGGGTTAAAATAGGAATAAATTAACTTTATTGTCAATCATTACATACATAAGAATAATTAACTCGGTATGTTTATTTATCTACTTTTCCTACTTGATTAAATGAATGATTGATGACAGGTTCCTTGTTTTCTTCTCTTCCTTTTTGTCAGTATAAATGATCAGTATGAAACTAAATGGTGACATTAAAATGAAATCATTAGCAACCTAAAAAGCAGTGCAACCTACATGCGAGAGACTCATTGCTTCACTGAGAAGTCTAATCAGATCTATCCATGTCCTAAACAGCCCTCTAAAATAGTTAGAATATAGTTTTTTACCCAGTGCTTTCCACTCAAGTTTGACTTAGTTTCTTGTATCTATTGTTATGCTTTAGGCCATTCATTTCTTTAAAGGCATTATAATAAAGCTAATTTATAGCATTTAGGATTCATTACTGGTGAACTGATGAGCTACCTATAATAGATGGCAATTGTGTTCTTTTAATCAAATTAAAGGAAATATTAAGAATTAATGGAAATATATCGAGGTAGATCCACTCAAAACTGAAATATCAAATAATTGATCACTGATAATTTAACTCATCTGATTGGTCTATGACTTGTCATAATCTGACAACATTTGAAAATGCTTATAGTTCACTACGAATCAGGTATTTAACATCAGCAGCAGAGATTCATAATATACCATCAATAGATATAAATGTTCCTATGTGTGCATAGTAAGAGATATATAGTGCAATGGAAAACTTTTTTCAGCTCCCAAATCCACTGTCCAATGCTATGTGTCCTAGAAACCAAAGTGAAATATTAAAATCTCTGTGAAAACTGTTCTTAAATATCTAATTTTGCTTAGTTGCCCTTTTGAGCATTACTTAATCATTATTTAAAATGTTACCACTGTTGAACAATCTTGTATTGCCATTCTTTGCACAAGATGCATGAAATAAAATACCTCAAAGAATAGTTTGGGGCGGGAATAAAAAGAGAAAAAGAAAAAGAATATTCCAAGTAGGAGAAGGCCAAGAGAAGTGACTGCAGAACGAAGTCTAAAACCTCTGACTTCACTGTTACCAACAGGCACCTTTCATTAACCGCAAAAACAGTGAGTTTCACTACTGACACAATTCAAAGAGAGGGCAAAACAGGAAAGGAGAGAGAGTTCAACAAAGAGATAACGGGCTGAGAAATTCACCCTATTATTTAATAATATAGCATCCCATTGTAAAAAAAAAACATGAAAAACAAACATATGTGATGTACTATGAAGTTATGATCTCATAATATGGTTTCAATTTATAAACAAACACAAACAATTAAATGTGTGAGTGTAGTTTATGTAGTTACTTGATAAACCAAGAGACTATGCTTTATTATGGTGACAAATTCTTCCAAAGTAGCCACACCTTTGGCTTCTGGCTCCTCCTGGACAGAGCAGGTTGCTAACACCTAGAAGCCTGTGGAAAGGCGCACATTGCCATTTGTGCCTCTTCATTAATATATGTGAAATATTACTGTTTTAGGAACAAACTAACATAAATATATTGCATTTTGAGAAAACAAAAATATTTCTGGTTTAACAGTATATACATAACTTCATTTAATTAAGCATTACCTGCACCTGTGCAGAATATGAAAAAATAGGTCTTTCTAAAAGAAAAATAATAACAACAACAGGGTTAATCTTCAGAAGCACAGAAAGCCTCTGATCAAGGCAGTGAACAGGCCATAGTTCTCCTTATAATCTTCTCTATAGAAGACTCTATCGTATTTCTTGGTCTGTGGTCTCCGCTTATAGAACAAGTCTGCACTGACTTTTGTCATTTTTGAGCATATAATTTTGTATTTTAATAATCTAGGGTAGATTATATAATTTTTGTTACATAAATATCAAATTTTTTAAAAGGGTTTAAGTTTCTGCTATTAGGAGAAGTTTGAGAGTCCTTATGAGAGGCTTTTAGTTTATAAATAGCATTTTATTTTCTTAATTCAGTCATTGGACTGATGGTGAGATGAATTGATTGCTGTAGATTATGCTAACCAGAGAACCGAGGGCAGACCGAGGTTTAGACCCGGTTTTGATACTACAAAAATTGCACAGCACCTATGATGTTAAATTACAGAAAATTAACACATATTAATTTGACACTGGTTGTGCAAATGCTTCTGGCATTTCATTCAGCACTTAAATTCATTTCCAAAGAATGGACTGCTGTAAAAGAATGCAGGCTCATTAAGAGTTTACTTCCTCAAAATGCTGAAGGATGGCAAGTTTCTACTGTGACGGGATCAGCTAATGGCATTTATCTTAGCTGGGGATGGGGGCTCCAAAGCTTTTTGTTTTTGAGCAAGCATCACAGGTTCAAAAATGAAAAATTTCATCTTGTTGTCACACCCTGCCTTACCTCGTTTCAAGGCTGGCTGTGTTTTCTTTACACAGAATAAAATTTTAGCAGGAGCAGAAGCCAAATGTTTAAAATGAATGATCAACTTACAATTCGTATGAATCTATTCTTTCATGCTGCTCTGCTTAAAAATAGCACCATAAATGCACATCTGCAAAGACTGTGCAACCCCCCTTTCCTGAATTGTACAAATTATTAGAGTCGTTGACAAAAGGTTTTTTTTGTTTAGAGGTTGGTCTGGGCACTCTCTTTGGCAGACTGCCACTTTTCTAGCAGTGGAAATATTGCTTGCAGAAAGCCACATTGTACAGAACAGCTGTTCTGTTAAAACATTGAGCTAGCAGCCCAAGAATTGACTGACTTCACATGTGAAGCAAAACTGTCCCCTCCCTTTGTGATGATTTAAATAAAATAAAAGTACAAAACATTGTATTCCACGCCGTCTAGTCTTCCCTTTCAATTATATAGGCTTTCGTGAGATGCGTGCTACACAGGCACAGAGATGAGCGCTTGCCTTTCTCACGGCTGCCCCCATGGCTTGCTTGAACTCAGTCCATTTGACTTTGAGCCTTCGATGGATAGCAGCTCATTCTATGATCTGATCCTTTCTATATTCAGGGCTTAAATCCTGAGTGAACTACATACATTAAATTTAAAAATACCAGCCTTTTTTATCTATGAAAATCACAGGCACTAAAAAGAAGATATGAGAAGATTATAACCAAAAGCTTACTGAAATATAAACTATGGTATATGATTTATGCTCTTAGTTGCTTTAAGATCAGAAATATACACAAGTGTCCTACATGAGACTGGGTACGTTGAAAATACTCTTCTAATACAGATAAGTTCATCAGAAATCTCAGGTGCCAAAGTTCTCATTAAATGTCACCAGATTTGGGTTTAACTATATTCATGCATGATAAGTTATCCAATAATAATGAGTGTATAGATATCTGGAAAAACATTCAGAAGCAGATCTTCAATCAATAATTTTCTTATGAAATAAAACGTTTTATTGAAAAGTACCATAGATATTCACTCAACAGGCTCATCTATTAAAAACTCAGCATACATGAAAATGAATCAGTTTAAAGCCTACTTTCTTGTCCTCATTTTGTATTAATCCTTCTGCCTGTGATCCCACAGTACACTGCTGAGATCTCTTTTGACATGAATAGTATCTTTCCTTATAATTGTGTGTGAATATGTCACTCCTTTGATTATCAGCTCTGAGAGAAGAAGGTTCAGGTCTTTCCCTCGTTATATTTACCTTTAAGCCCAATATACTCTTTTTAAAAAAATTTTATTTAGAAGGAAAAAAAAAACAACCAAACAAAACAGAAAAAAGGGTAGCAACAATACAGAATTCCAAAGGAAAAAAAGAAAAGAACAACAACAACAACAACAAAAAAAAAAACACTAAGAAATCACTAGTTGATAAGTTACATACTCTCATCTTGGAAATAGTTGTTCAAGTTACAAAATTAAAGCATACAAAGTGGACATTCAAACAGTGAGACTATTAACAGTTCTGCTCAACAATCTAACAAAAACAGTAGTATGGTCATCTATCTTCCACACTTAAACATACATGCAGTTATGTCCTTTAGAGCACTTTCTTTTGCTCTCTCTTTTACAGTAGCAATTATGCATTTTGGGTTTTATTACTCCTATAGTTCTTATTACTTTTTTTGTTTTAAAGAGAATAAAACAAAAGAGGGCAGAACAAAGAAGAACAAAGCTCAGCGGTGCAGCACCTGCCTGGCAAGCGCGATACCCTGAGTTTGGTTCCTGGTACGAAAAAAGAAAATAGTAAAAAAAAAAAAGACACCCCCCCCCAAAAAAAAACACCTGCCCAATATAGTCTTGTCATATAATAAATATTGAAATACTTAAAGGATGAATATGCAAATAAAATTAATGGAAAAATACAACCCATTTCTGATTTTAATTAAAAAAACTAGTATCTTAAAACACACAATAGGATTATTTTTATAAACCCAAATTCTGAGGGAGGAAAATGTCAACTGTATTGTTTCAATAAATTAGCCTGGCATTTTAGAAATATTCTAGGAGTTCTTTTCTGTTTTTATCCCTTAAATGTCTACATATTAGCAATCTTTCAAATCAGCTTCTATAAATTTCATTATTTAAACATTAAAATAAAACCAAGCTGCCTTAACATTCCCAAATCACCTGTGTTGTTTAATAAACACATTAAATTTCTTCTATTTTGTTGCAACCTAAGACGTTTTTACATGTTAGAATCCTAAAAAGTTTTAAATAGCCCTCCCTGCCTTTCAATGAATATCAATTTGAAAATACAGTCCTAATAAAAACAAAACAAAACAAAATTTATTTCAAAGGTCTAATCAAAATCATCAAGAGGAATTGTAACATATTCTTAAAAGTTCCAGTGTAAATTTAACGTAATAAAAGGTTTATATGGTCAGTTCGGTGGAAGGCACATCAGAACAACTGGGTTCTCAGGCCCAACTTCAACACAAGAAAACTAAGATTAAAGATCTCAGTCACAATGATTTAAACTCAAAGAGTCACAATGATGCTCACAATGATTTGAACTAAAGAATGTCCAATTCCTTTGACCAAGACTGCTTACTATCAGTAAGCCATTCTAAAAACAGAGTAAGATGGATGCAGTGACTAATTACCATGTATTAGTATACTTTGCTGGATCCTTCTGACTTGGGCACATGCCTGTATTTTTATTATAGGTTGCTACAAATTCTTTTACTAAGGAATTGATAAGTTTGCCCCAGAAGTCATATGTTGAAAGGCCAAATCCCCAATGTGATGGTAATCAGAGGTGGGTTTTGGGACAAAACTGTCATGAGGGTGGAACCCTCTTGAATCAGATTAGTGACCTTAATGCAGTCTTGAGAGAGTCAGTGAGTCTGTGCACCTCCCTCTCCCTCTGCCTCTCCTCCCTTCTCTTCTTCCTCTCCTGTCTCCCTCTCCCTTTCTCTTTTCCCTTTTCTTCCCACATCTCTCATCCTTTCTATTCCTCCCACCTTCCCTCTTTCCTTTCTATGCTCCTTTTCCTACTCTAACACACTATACATGAGTTGGATGAAGACCCTCAGAGAAAACCAAACTGTGCTGGCTGGCACCTTGGTCTTGGATTTCTAGCCTACAGAATGGTCCACTAGTTTATAGAATTTTGGCCAAACAGCCCAAACTGACAACGATACCCTGCAAGAGTCCCCTTGTCTAATTGCAGGACAGATTTTCTACTTTTCCAGTTGGGTATGTTCACAAAGCAACACATTCATTGACTAACAGCAAGGAGTAGGGTCTGACTGTTTACCAGATGTAAAGCAAAACAGCATAAACCAAACAATTTGTTAACAGATTTTTCTGCAATATCGGCGGGAACTAATATCCATAGAAGACACAATGAAAAGCACTTTGGGTTAGGTGTCAGCTAAGCAAATATCATTGTACCACTTATAAACATTCCTGAGAATGTCCCAAATGAGACTTACCTGAATCTGCATCCTGGCTTTCCTTTCGTATCTCTCTAGAATATACTGCATTTTGCACATTTTTAATGCTATCTTCATATCTCTTTTGAAAATGGAAAATGATAGCAATTTTGCTTTTATGCTAAAATTCTGAAAACCTGGATACTATTCATCTATTTTTATAGAAGAAAGCCAATATTTTAAAGTATTTATGTAAAACCCAAACTGTGTACACACTTTGTTTTCATCATCAGTGCTGATATTCAACACAGCCTTACTTCCCAAACTGTAAAATTATATATGAGTGATATGTTTTAATTACAAAACATTACTGAAATTTTGTTTATTTCTCGAGTGCTTCAGGAACTTATGACTATGAAATCACTGAATTTCAGTGTCTTCTAAGCATGTAGTCCAACTGTATTTACCATTAGTACCCTTAGCCAGTACCTGGTGACTGATCCATCTCAGTGGACAACAAAAAAACTCCACAGCAGCTATGTTCTGCTATGTTCTCTTTCCTGCATGTAGGAAGTTCTGAATACTTTTGGCAATACGTTAACCACAAAAGACCAGGTTGGCTTTACCCATCTTACTCATTATAATGTGCATAGTAAGTTTGGATTCTTGATATACAAATCTCAAATATCTTATTTCTAATTATTTTTATGATAATTGCAGCTACATTGTGCTATTAACCCTCAACTGAGTCACAAATACAACTAATAAATTATGTAGTAAAATAAACTGAAACCATTAACCTAACTGGACAGTTGTTCGATTAGCTAAGTTACAACAACCCTGTACAGATAATATTTTAATCATATTTCTCCTCAATAATATTGTGCATTTAGAGAAACTCTCTAAGAAGCCCTAGTTTGAATTGTTACGTCAAGGAATCAGCCAAAAACAATAAGCCAACTTCCATGATTTAATATGATTTTACACTCAATTTTTTCAGTAATATACATATTATTTTCAGTAATATGCAAAATCAATACACATTCCTAGTTACCTAAAAATATGTCAACAGCACACTTCTAGCTGACACACAAGTTCACTATACTGGCTGACATAGTAAATACATGTAAGAACACATATGTGCTCTGAAGATGATTTTTGGGGGGTATTTTTGAGACAGGGTTTTACTATATAGACCAGGATGGCCTTGATCGCAGTGATCCTCCTGTCTCAGCCTTCCAAGTGCTGGGATTATAGGCATGCACAACCACCCCAGGCCTTGAAGATGATTTTTTAAAAGTCACATTCCCAGCCATGCATTGTCACTGCTATACATTTGAAATATACAAGAATCAACCTATTACAATCAGTAGAATGCTCCTACTATTATGGATTCTAAAAATTACCACAGTACCCACCAGCTCTAATGCTATCTATACAGGGGCTGACAACCTTTAGGTTGAATAATAGCATGCAATTTGAACTGTAAGCGCATTTACTTATGCATATAATGTAAATGGATAAACCAGATTCCAATGATGTATAACTGAAGAATATAAAGTTTTTATCATGCAGAAATATGTGCTGAACAGAAATTCCAGAGGCATGAACTACAGTCCCAACTTCGTTATTGACTTTGTTTGTGTCACTCAACTTCTCTACATTGGCTTCCTCAACAAAACAGGAAGGGAATGGAAGTAGGTCTTTAAACCAAAAATTCTACTGGCCTTCCTTTCCTGATGAGGTTCTGACATTTACTGATATACTATAGACTCAAGAAGGATGTGAAAAGCTGCACTCAATCAGTATTCAAAGCCACAGCAGTTTTTACAGGTGGAGGTCACCACATGTTTATTAAGGCACCACAAAGACTTATGCACAGTATCTAGAAAGCCGTTTCTAAAAATTAAAGCCACAGTACAATTTCAATCATACAAAGCAGTCAGAGGTGACTCCTTTGCTATGCCTGTGAAATATTGTTATCTGCAGAGCACTGAAACTATATATTGTGCCTTCCAAGAGGTGATAGGGCTAACAAAAGCACATTAAAGAATTCCAGTCCTAAAGAACAGAGCCCATAAACCTGAAAGTGCAATACAATATAATACAGTACTACAGGATGCCATGACTAAAATACTACATTATCAAGAATTGATAGACTTTAAAAAAGCTTGAATGTGATATGGGCTATAAGTAAGTTCTCTAAAGTTCTGTCAAGAGAATAAAATCATATAAAAAGTTCCAGACTTATGTTTTGTTTGTGTTGTATTTTTAGCATTTGGCTTATTTAATTTAAAATTTCATGTGGGCTGTCTTATTTTGCTATCTTTTATTTATAATGATTACATGTCTTACATGTCTTGATCAAAACAGATAAAAAGGTGATTCATATAAGTTTTGAATCCATAGCCCATGAGACACAGGATACCTGATATAAAGAAATGAAGTGAAAGAAAAACACAGAAATAGAGCAGAATATGAAGAGTGAGAGCATAGGGATTTTTGAAGCTATTAATAAACAGATTCAAGAAACCCACTAGTCCCAGGAGAGGCTAATTTGAGACAATACTTGCTAAATCCTTTCTAAGGAATTAGGATTTAGGATTAGAGAGTAAGTAATCACCATGAACAAAATCACTGACAAAAAGAAAATCCAAATGAGAAAACTGAGGTCTAGCAAGGGGTTTATAACACAGATCATGTGGTATGTTAAATTTTATTAAAGTTTGCCATGCCTTTATTTATTGATTTCACATTTATTTCCCTAGGAAATGTAAAAGCCTCCACGGCAGACAACGTAGGGGATTTACTACGAAAATATATTCAAATATTTGTCAAATGGATTTGAACATATATACCCAAGATACACATGGGTTTCATGAGACAAACATTTTCCACAGTCAACACTCTTCCTCTACATTGCAGGAAAGAACCCGCAGGGGATGCCTGTGGGGCCATTGATCCTCCCAGCACTGACTCTATGTGCTGCTAATTTTCCTTTCGTTTTCATACTATTCCCATTATTCTCTCCCTCATCTTCTTCTCCTCCTTCTTTTATTTTTATTCTGTTTTTTTCTGTTCAGTTTCTTCTTCTTAGACTCATCCCAAGCTTTCACAACTCTCATCAGAGTTATTCATCTCTGCTAATAACAATCTCCAGATATATTTCAATTCTACACAAGTCAATTTAAACACATGGTTAAATACTCTGACAAGTACTATACAATATTCTGGAGACATGAAAATGAGAACCAACCAGAAGATTATCTCCTCAGTTAGCTCATAGCCTAAATAACAGACCAGTAAGTAAAGAAGCAAATCATATATACTGCCAGTAAAGTGAAAGAATTCTGTAACAGTGATTTACTAAAAAATGACTAATGATTTGGGAGAAAGGAGAAAAGTTTCAAAAAACTGGGACATATGGGCTGCATTCTGAAAGATGAATGTAAGTGTAGCAAACTCAAAAGTAGGAATTGAAGATCAGAACACAATACCCTGAAGTATGCTATACTGACATACTGAAGATCTTGAGTTAAGGAAAACTAGGAGTTTCTAAGAAATAAGATGTTTAATTTGATCTTCTTCTACCTTCCTCTCTTTGTTTGCTATTTGTCCCACAATGTAGTCACAATAACTAGAAGTCCTCTCCCCAGAGCAAACCATACAACCTGGAATGTCGCTCTGACTCTATTGCTTATCCCCTGAAGTCTTTTATGTGACAGGTGTCTGGCCCTATACCAGAAAAAGGAATGCAATACAGAGGCTAATAGGAGTTGGAAAAAACAGGCTTCCTGGTTGCCCTCTCCCTTGTGTCTGTCAACATTAGATCACAACCTTTTGTCCAATCTAATTTCTACATGGCTATGATTTCTTCATTGAATATAAGAATAAAATACACAGTTTTCCTTGCTTCTCTGGGTCTTCATTTCTGGAGGCTTCCATGTCACATAAAACTTTGTTTTGCTTTTTTTGTCTGTAACTTCTTTTGTTATTGGAATGTACGCTACCACCCTTGAGATGGACAAGGTAAATAAATTATTTTTCACCCCTATAAAGAAAAAAAGCAATCCAGTCAGATGATGGCATGGACAAAGATAAAAAATACGGCTTCTGGCATTGTGTATTGCTTGCAAAAAATTAGATGATAGTGGAGAGAGAGAGATATTAATGAATTATAATTAAGGATGCAAAAGGATACATGCATAATTTTGCACCCACAATTCAAGAAATCACAAAAGTTCTTCATCTCTACTTCTCCTTTTTGGCAAATTAAATCTGAGAGACAAAAAAAAAATCACCCAGAGTTTGTCTTAATGAGAAAGACTAAATAATTGAGTCCTGTTTTTTCTACTATATACATGTCATTCACCTTTTTAAATAGTATCTTTCAAAAGAGGTAAAGTATACTTTCTTGCAACCAGACTAGTTTTGCTCACACAACTTGCACTTATACAAGGAATGGACAGAAATGACACTGTGCTAGTAATAAGCCATTGAGATGGCTTGTTCCTTGGTAATAGCTGACTAGTATACATGATAAATCATGTAGTATCAGTCACCACTCTTAAACATACACTTTGTTTGAGTTAGTGTTTAGAGTTAAGGGTAATTTTGGATACTCAATAATATCACATGCCCTTGGAAACAATGGTAAATAGTCAAACTCCTTAAATGTGGCAAGTATAACCCAATAAATGTTATACATTCTTCATTCTAAATTAGATTATATTTTATAGGCTATAACGTGATTTTGCTGATAGCAAAGGTTTTCATGATAAAATGTAAAATCTCAAAAATGTGGAGTCTCAGAAACACACTTTGCTATCAGTGAGCCCTCACTTATCAAAAAGCTCTTAGCACTTAGTGTCGGAGAGGACAAATCTGGGAGGCGGGGTGCAGAGATAATACTGCTTGTCCTATTGTGACATAAAATTAGATAAAAGGTTAGCCTTAAATGAGCTCCCTTCAGAAATGGTAACTTCAATAGAAATATTTAAAGAATAAATATATAAAAAGATAATATCATATAAATTTTAAAACTTTCCTGGAAGCATACTAAGAAAAGACAATCATATCACATTGTATTTTCACATTTTTGTATTCTATAAAGGGCTGGGATGTACAAACAAAACAAAAGCAATGAACATTAGTGGTTCAGCTTTTAGAAGGCTCTATTTCTATTTGGCACCAACAACAGCTTTGAATTGCGGCCAATGAAACTAAACAGCAGAAAAAGCAGTCAGTACCTCAGTCCTCTGATGATAATGGAGGTGAAAATAGGAATCAAGAAATGTGTTGTTTAATCTTAATTGTAAACCTGACTACATTAAGACTACACTGATATTCACAGCTAAGTCTTCTGTTAAGAGGTGGCGCTCAGGCAAAAGAAGCAGGTCACTGAGTGTAAACTTTGGAAGATATGTATCTCACTGGCACTCTCCCTGTGCATTGCTTCCTGGCCACCGCGATTTGAGCAGTTTTGCTCCACCATACCCTTCTGCCATAGTGTTCTTTCTTAACAATGGACTGAAATCTGTGAAAGTGTACGCCAAAAACCATTTCTACTTTTAAGCTGTGCATGTCTAGCATTTTGTCTCAGCAGCAGGAAAGCTGACAAATAGGGAAAACTGGTACTGGAAGTTGAGCTGTTCTTGTGTCTACATTTGATCATGTCATTTGGGGGCCACTGGAACAGGTTTATAGGAAATATTTGGAGATGTATGCTAGAGAAAACTTAATATGCTTAAGTAGAAACTGATAAATGATTTTTGTGGGAGCTGAGAATAGAAATTTGATAGGAACTTAGACATTAAAGGTCAGACTCAAGAGATTTCAGATAAGAATGAGAATTCTACTGGGAACTGGACTAAAGGTTATATGTCTTCTACTCTGGAAAAACAAAAACAAAAATTTATTTATATTTTGTCTATGGTGTAAGACTTTGAAGATGAATTTAATGACTGTAGGCTATCTAATCTAGTAGAGGAAATTTTAAGGCAGCTCAATGTTGAGGCCATGGCACAGGTACTACTGGGTGCTTTCAGCTAGATTTATAGTGAGAACTGGGGGCAAAAAGCAGAGCAGAAAGATTTGAAAACTTAAGTTTTGCTCCCAAAGTAGTGCATGTAAAGCTGACCCAAAGAAGATGCGCTTACTACAGATATTAGCACTATTTTTTTTTAAAGTACAAGAGGGACAAGAGGAAATATGTCTTGAGCATGTCTCAGAAGCCCCACCCATCATGGACTCAAGGGTGCAAAAATGTCAAACTCATTTGAGAAAACAGAACCTAATCCCATTCTCAAAAGAGTTGTCTAGGGAATTGGTTCCCTCAGATTCATTTTACTGTGCTCAACCAGTCAGGCACTCAAAACCACTGCCACTATAGTTCAAAGGGACAGGGCTGCTGCTCAAGCCAGCAGCAGACTTTGGTGTTCTTGTAATGCTGCTTTTACAGGCATGCAGAATGCAAGACTTGTGAGGTCATGGAAGCTGTTACCTATATATCAAAGGAAGACCCGGAAGGCCAGGCAACGTGCTCCTGAAAGAATGGCGTGTGAAGTTGTTGGGATGAGACTAAGTCTTCAGTGGAGAGACCACAGGACATTTGAAAAGAGATTCCAGGAAGACAAACACATGCCAAGGAAAGCCACAGGTCAAGAGAAAAGCCAACTGGAGAGAAGCTAATGGGTTCATAGCTAAGAATTTGCCTTGAGTCTCAAAGCAAACTTTGAATTTGGACTTCTTAGCAATACGAACCAGCTGACACTTTGAAGAAGGGATTAGATGCAGGGTAGTTATATTATGTTTGGCAAAATTAAGAATTTGATATTGTCTTTATTTGGAGAAATGTAGTTTAAGATGCATTTGTGTGTCAAGCTGACAAAGGGTAAAATGTGATGGTTGTCAGTTTGACTGGATTAGCAATTCTGGGAGAAGTGATTAGATCATGGGGGCACTATGTGCAGAAAGTGCTGTTAGCAAGTGAGCCCCAGATAGAGGAAGTGGTCACTGGAAAAACATTTCTGGGGGTACATGTTCTGTGGTCCTCTTTCCCAGTGCTCTGCTTCCTGGATGCCATAATGAGAGAAGCTCCATGTCATCATGCCCTTTACCATGATACTCTACTTGGGAAGGAGCTGATCACGGACTGAAGCCTCTGAAACTGTAAACCAAATAAATCATTTCCTTCCTTGAGTTGTATGTGTTAGGCATTTTGCTTCAACAACAGGAAAGCTGACCAAACAAGTAAACAAGCAAGAACCAATTTTCCATCTATTATCCCCCTCTCCCAGAACTACAGGAAGGTTTTTCTCAGAATCTTAGGGTACATTCTAGCCTTTGATTATGTTTTAAACAAAGGAAGAGTTAGGATACATGGCCATGTGTTAAATCTAAAAACTTTCCTTTCACAAGGTTTTTGGTAAGGAGGAATATGACACTTTCTCTCAAGCATGAAAGTCATTTGGCAGAAGTAAATGTGAATCAGCACACAGTAAAAGTGCAAGAACATCAAGTGGAAAACCATCAAGATGCTTAAACCAAAAGGACCCATCACTGTGGCAGTCCTGGAATCTCTACCTGTGTATTGAAACAGACTCCATTTTATAAACTGCTATCTATATTAGAGGACAACAAATACAACAGTGACTCAGTGTGACTATAGGATAACCTATAGTCAGTTACCCTACATGAGTATTTTAAATGAATTCATTAAGCAGCATTGTTTAATTAGAGTCTGGTCTTTTACGAAGAACAAAGGATAGACATGTCGTTTGAATAAAATCTCACACACCCATCCTCTCAGAAATAAGTGTAACTTAATCCACAATAAATGAATAAAAAACAGTAAAAGACTGTGAAACAGTTCTCTCTCATGAGTTTAGTCAGTTTTAATCACAGATATCCTAAATAACTTTCAACTATTCTTTTCCAAGAGCAGAGAATATTTTAATTTTATTTATTTTAGCATTTTTTACTGTTACACACATAAGCAAATTATTGTTTAAAAACTGCCATGTTTAAATTGAAAGAAAACTTATTCTTATAATGTTATGTATTCTAGCATTAATAGAGTTGCAGCACATAAGACTCCAGAAATTGACAGAAGTCTGTGATATTAGAAAGACAGAAAATTTATCTAGGCTTAGCAAATGTCAAATCAGTAGCTCTTGCTTTTAAGATTAATAAAAGATATAATGGTTTCTAGATAGCCTCTAAATAGAGATTACTATGAATGGAGAAGTGATTTACCAACAGTCACCACAATGAGATTTCTTTAAAGGTTACAATCATCAGTTATTTAGCTGAAACACTGCTGAGAATGCCTGGTCATTTCTTGAATAATGCATAATGTTCATTGTAGAGTTGATCTGTATTATAACAATACAGATATTCCTAAAATAACAGGAAAAACTATCTGTTACCTTCCAATTGCTTAACATATTTCCATGAAGTAATTGACTTGGGACATATTACACTGGCACCTGAATGTTTTTTCTGCAAGCATATCTTGTAATAATCTGTATACAATGGGCACTACGAAACAAACTCATCAACCTTTATAGACTGTTAAGAAAGAACGTGTTGAACACTGGACAGAGTAGAAGATCTTTCTGAGGCAGCTAATTAAAATGACTAAACTTCTATATAGTTGTGTGAAAAAAATTTAAATTTAAGCTTTGAAGTTTAATTATTAACATGATCAACTCAGCACATAAAAAAAGTTGCCTACTTAGTGTGAGTACTTTTCATATAAATTTCCAAATGCCTTTAGATTTATTCAAGAGACCGCTTGGAGAAGCACAAAGTATAATGTCTACTGTTTTTATTGTTGGATTATGAACTGCACTTCGCATGATGCTGCGGGTTATTTATATAAGCTTGTTTATCCATATGAACTTCTTCAAGGGCACCACATAGAAAACCTTAATAAATTAAAACGAATTTCTTTTGATGTTGTTATTTCATGAATGTTTGATCAGAATGAGGAGCAGTTTGCATTAAAGAACAGGAGTAATAAATTGTACACATATCATACAGCAGAACCAGCTTATAAAAACTACCTACTGCATTTGCAGCAGCATTTGAAAGTCAAGATAAGGCATTATGTAGTTACTATACTCACACCTTCTGTTCTAACCTATCACCAGCTTAGTAATACTGACACTGTACATGTAACAGGATAGGTGCTCTGCCATCATCTGGTTGGAATTTTATAAATAACAAAATCTACAGTCACTTTCCAGGCCCTTAAACACACATGACAAATTCCTTCCTTTTGTCAATAGCCCCATGCCCTTTCACAGACATCAACACATCTGGGGGCTGAAGTCATGTTTTCTCTTCTTATTCAGCTTATTCTTAATAAGTACTTACAGAACTGAGTTGAATGAAGACCTCACAGTTAAAATGAATTATTATTCAAAATCTAAAGCTTAGGAAATTTTTACCTAGACTATTTGATGATGGTGATATAAAACAAATACCACTTTTACAAATGACATGATGTGACTGACACAACAGTACACAAGATAGAAAGGAAAGAATGCTTATCTTGAATCTCCTAACACTTAAAGTATTTATCTGTAAAATATAGGGAAATCGTACATGATGAAAAAGTTTATACCTGTAAAAGTCTATGATTCTAAATATCAGCTGGACTATCATATAAGAGAAAAATGCAGACACAATGGAGCCATTATGTGTTTCTACTCTAGATTTCATCATTACCAGGAAAGCCTACTCATTGTAAATTCCTTTCAAAACAGATCTAAAGGATAATTACGTACAACAAATTAATACAACTCTAGTGTGTCAACTTATTTTAAACTGAGTAATAGTTTTACACTGACATGTTTCTAATCTATTGAACTTACTCTTTCAAGCTGCATGATTCAGAATAAACAGTTATATAGTCTATGCCTTAGAGTAAAAAATAAATCTAATTTGTATTTATTAGAATTACATTCATATTTTATTCTGGCAAAATTCACTCGTGCTTAATAACTTTATACTATCCACTAGTTTTTACCAAGTTAATATCTACATTCTTAAGTGAAAAGGGCTATAAAAGGACAGTAAGAATGGGGATTCACTTATTTGTTGTGGGTTACCTTATGTTTATATCCTGAGAGGTACCTCTGCTATATGTACTCTGTAAGCTTTACATGTCATATCCTCCACAGCAATGATCTGCCAATTATGGCCTATGCATTTATAAGATGGGTAGAGGCTGCTACCCGTCTCATAAATACAATTTTCTTGAAACAAAACCATATTCTTCCATTTACATACTGTTTATGTCCGGTTTTAATGCTACAAATCCCTCACAGATTCCTAAGCCTACAATATTTACTGTGTGGCATGCATTCTTTCTCATCACTGATCTACAATACCTGACAGTCACAATTTAAAGAAAGAAAGGTTTACTTCAGGTTACATTTTCAGGAGATTCAGTACATGGTCAGCTGACTCCAAAGCAGACACCCCATGGTGGGAGGGAGCGGCAGGTCAAAGCTGCATACTTCATAGTGGCCAAGAAGCAGAGCAAGCAAACAGTACCAGAGAGGAATAAGCTGGGGGCATATATGGCACCAACTCCATGCTTCCATGACACACTGAAATACACCCAGGAGTGGGCCTTACTAAGTCTGCTGCACTCCTATTAACACGGTGAAATTGACACATCAGGATTAACAGTTACATAGCCCTTATGGCAAATGTTTGTCAACTACTGCTCTACATGAAAATAACCTGTCATAATTTACATTCTAATTTTCCTCATCTCATAAGTATAACACCATCCTTAAGAAAACACAGGTTGAATATCCTTTATCTGAAATCCTTGGCACTAGAAATGTTACAGATTTCAGATTGTGAAATACTTATATATAAATAGTGAGATATCTTGAGGCTGGGGCCCAAGTCTAAACCAAAAGCTTATTTATCTTTCATACACTTTTACACACAACTTACAGATAATTATATGCAATCATTTTAATAATGTTGTGCATAAAACATAGAGTCATGATATGGAATTTCCCAACTGTGGCTTCAAGTCTGTGCTTAAAAAATATGGAGCCTATCAATATAGGATTTTCATTTTAGGGATGCTCAATCTGTAAAGGATTTACACATGCAGGTACACATGTATGATCATAGCCCCTAGCATGGAATTATAAATGATCAATGTTTTGATCCTTCGGTTCTATCAAAATTCCATAAAAGATTCACTTTTCTGTAAGTCTTTGAGAGATTTTTCTAAAGATGGTTGGCAAGGTGTCATCACATAACTAAAGTATCTCATTCACCCCAGAGGAAGTCACAGGCAGTCCCCACGGCTCCTTACAATGCCCACTTTTATTCTATTCTCATTAAGGACCTAAATCCAAGATTGTGCCCTAAAAATCTAAAAGATCCTTTAGGTCATACTCTTTGAATAACACAGCCTTAAATACAGGAAATCAATGGCCAACACCACATACACACCAACAAATAAATGCATGCATATTCAAATTCTTAAAATGCTATAAGTTGTTATGAGTTTGAGGAACACACTGGAAAATACCTGCCCTAAATATCACAGTAAAATGGATTAACTTTTGGAAACTAATAACCCTAAGAGTAACTACATCAAAAGTTTGAAAAACAAATACATGTTTATATTTATAACTGTAAGGCAATACGTCTATAGAGAAACATGAAACATTAATTCATGGATTGATTTTTAGGTCAATAAAATCAGTAACTCAAAAAGGCCTGCTCAAGTTGGACTGTGCTCACTTACTCTCGTTGCTTATATAAGGCAGAACTCATTAGTTCCACAGATTAGCAAACATTCGATACCTTGCCCATCAAGGAAAATTTACACATATTCCTATGACATAAATTAACCCTCCCCCAATTTAATACATAAATCATTTCTTTCTCATTTCTGTGAAATCCTCTACAAAGTAACAGAATGTGTGGTGGACAGACTTTTTGAAAATAATATAGAAATACAAGAGGTTTATTTCACCTTCACATGGTGTCTTTCTCATGCAGAGCTCAGATTTCCACATTTGTATCCCTTTAAAGGATTTGATATGCAGGAAAAGAAGAAAGGATGATGGTAAACATTTCATCTTAGAGAGACCTACAGACCATCATATTCCAGACTGAATAGTGGTCTAAAACTTACCTTTTACTGATGTGTTGGGTGGAGGGCCTTCCATTCGCAAGTTCCATGGAGGGTCTCCCTGATTAGCAAAGTCCCGCATTTTCAGATAGCTAATTGTAAGTCGAATGATGGATGCCTTGTCCAGCTGGCTGGTGATGGCTGCAGGGAGAGGCAACAACTTGGCCAATTCATAGAACTCAAAATTTTCTTTTCCCCGGCGGGAACGAGCAGCATCTCGAGACTTTTCCTTTCGCAATGCTTGTAAACTGAAATCAAAGGAGTAAAAAAGTGGGGATAAATAATTCTGTCACCAAACAGAAACCGCTTCATTTTTTTTCCTCAAGAAAAAAAATCTACCAAAACCTACTTAAAAATCAGAGGACTGCTGGAAATGAGTTTCAGGAAATGTCACTTAAAATATTCTATCTCTGGTCTCTTGTCCCCAACTCAAGTCCAGTGAGTAAGAATAGCATTTCCCATGTTAGTTTTTTTCCCCCTCTGTGCAGAGAGATACAATTATTGTTCCTAAGACACAGTATAAGTTTACAGGTGAGGCAATTTAAAAGATTGGGCTTATATGCATATACCTACTTTCAAGCTGATTATTTGGTTCATTAAACTTTCATCAGCAAGGCGTCTTAAACCATCAAAAGGAAACATTTTGAAAAAAATATTTCAATTATCATCTTGGGGAACAAAAGGTAAACACAAATGCAATTCACTTTGACAGAACCAACAAATATAATGTTGATATGCTTCCAGCCTTCAGTAAGGATCATGACACCTTCAGTCAGATGAAGAAAACATCACATTGAAAATAAAGATTTTAGTGTAACTCCAGAAATATGCTGATGTCTAGTTGATAAGAGAATTCTATAATTCCTCTTTAATGGACCTATATTAGTAGACAGATAAATTCTCTAAGATCCTAAACATACATACACACACACACACACACACACACACACACACACGGGGAGGGGGAGAGTGTCAAACTTTAGGGAACATAAAATGAATGTTGGAAGATAAAACTCTGTCTAGGTTATTAAAATTTATAAATATTATAGACCTATTACTTCACAGAAGAGGCAACAGGTGGGATGCAGCATTTCCTTTAACTTTTCATACACATTTCTGTTTGAAGTGTGCTCACATTGCTGAGGGCAGAATCTGGCACAAGTGAAGTTGTACATGGACATCTGACAGGAGAATTCCACCTCCTCTGTACCACACTGCTTCTTGTCTGATGAGAAATGTATTCTGAATCAGACCCCACTAAATAACCAGTCCATATCTATAGTACCAAGGTATTAATAAAATAAGTTGACCTACCAAATTATTGAACCCTGAAAGCACTTTACATCTTTGCTTATAGCATTCTGGCTTTCCATTATAATAAGAAAAAGAGAAAGACAGAAGGAAATGAGTCCATAAGAATAGACTAAAATGGGTTTGGCAGTACGGTTCCACTCTCTAATAATAGAGCATATATATTGGAGCATATATATTGGAGCATATATAATGGAGCATAATATTGCATATTAACATTATTGTACCCCTCATATCACTCACAGAGGAACCTGCATTCACTACAGACATCCAGAATACCTTACTGAATATCTGTATAATTTAAGAAATGCCAAAATGCTCTTGGTGAGAAACTTTCTCAGTTAATATCCCAACAAGGATACCATGCTTACTCTATTGATAAAATCTGCTATGTTAGTTAACCATGCATGTCTCAAAATTAGATAAGTAAATGCTATTATGTTCAGAATCAAAGCACTTATAGATGACAAATCTTTGCCCCTTGGTAAGACTGGTGTTAGATAACCTCAAGCAGAACCTTATTAATAATATACTAAGTAAAGAAGGGCTATGTCACTTACTTCCCAGTATCTTAGTCTTCATTTGATTCTACAAATACATGATTGTATAGTTTCTCATAAATTATGTGAGTACAGTGAGAGATGTCTTCTGATATGACAAAGTATAACCAGGACACAAGTTAATATTTTAGATATATAAAAGAACCTTAAGCTTCCTTTTATAAAATAAAAAGCAACTTATCTATGAATAATTAAGTTAACTATGCCAAAAGAATTGTGTTTTTTGACATGTTTTCTCTACCACTTGTACACAGGGGTTGGTACAGCAGTTCAAGTTCAGTGCTTCAGTTTGTTTCTGTTCTTTTAACTCAAAACTACCTCAAAGGGTGAAATAAAGTTTTCTCTTTTTTTGCTCTACTGACTATGGTGGAGTTCTAGAGCAGTGGTGCAAGGACCTTTAAGGTGATGCAAGGAATGTCAGTTCCTGAAAAGGACTGAAGAGGAGACTTGGGAAACTGGAGGAAATTTCTGCAAAGAGTACACAGCTCCACCTCATCACTGTTTTGGGGAAGGATTCTCTGGTGTCACCAGGTTTCTAGCATTGCAATTTCTAGCGAAGAAAATATGATTTTTTTATATTATAATTTTAAAGTTTATAATGTTCAATAAATAAAGGTTTTAAAAATTGTGCAGTCCAATTAAAACATGTCATAGTTAAATATGAGCCAAGAACTCTTTTCATAACTAGGTAATGTTGGGGGGGCAGATTTTGAAATGCAGTTTTGCATGGATGTTATATGTAAATTTCCTTCATACATGTCACTTAAATGATCATGAGTAGACTCATTAATTACCTAATTAACATTCCTAATATTTATACTAGGATTTTTTCTATGCAGCTAGAGCAAAGTAGATTTAGCAATTACTCTGAAATTGATATTAACACATAGAGTTTTCAATAAGCTAAGGAAAAATTAATCCTCATGGGAGCCAGTGACAATGGTGAAGGAAGATGTAATGAAAAGTTCATCAATGAATACCCAGAAGCTCCAAGGTCTTATTTATTACACAGCAATGTGACTATAGATAGCCATTAAGTATTGCACATTCCAAAAAGCTAGAAGAAAGTATTGTGAAAGTTTTCAACAAAAAGAAATTATAAATATTTGAGGAGATAAAGGCTAAACTTATTTAAACTATGCAATATGCACACATATTGAAAATGTCATTGTACATTAATAAGCACAACTCTTATGATTCTTTGTATTAGTTAGAAACAATAAAAAATCCTCATGGAAAGGGAAACCCTGAGAACACAAAGATCAATGCAATAGGCTCTGAAAAGACAGACGTAATATAGCTTTTCTACATCCACTTGGGATAGTGGAGTAAACAGACATGAGCACTTCTGGATGCCTTGCCCGAATATCATATTTTATTTACTTTCCTAAAATAGTCTTGAGCAGGGTTTATGTGTACATATCATAGCTAATTGTTGTACTCTTTTCTACCCCTGTGCTTCTTTTTCAACTATAATATACACTCTCTCACCCTACTAGAGTAATCTTCTTGGCCATAATCTTAATAAAAAAAATGGTTTCCATGACTCCCACATCACATTATTATGCAAGCACCATAGTTCAGAAGACTTTCAGAATGATATCCTCGTGTCTGTAATAAGTAGTAATTGGTTTGGAGGGGAACAGCAATAAAATACAGTCAAAGGATTATAAAAGTGGTTGAGAAGCTGGTATAATAGATGAAGCTAAAGACCTTAAGACAGTTATACAGATTGTGGATTAATCTTTTGCTTGCTTTTGTACAGTAGAGCATACTTATAAGCAATTCTCAAATTGAATTAAGAACTACATTAAAACCTAAAATAAACTTTATATTTGTGTGCTGTATTGTAAACCAAAAAATTGTGATTGAATGTCTACAATACTAAAGAAAGAATGCATTGGTTATACATGAATTAAATGGTATAGTACCAATTTCTGACATTTGAAATATTAATAAACTTCAGGTGCTTAATTAGTTCCTTGGCCTGCACTTCCTCTGCTCTGCTATTCTTCCATTTAGACTTTGGACAGTGGTGAAAAGATTTCATTCATCCCTAGCAAAAATGAGAGAAATATCAGTTCTTCATTGACTATGTTATCATTCTCAATTATAATTATCAACAACAAAAAACACAAATAATTTTAAAACTTATTCATAGATATATGTTTATATAATTTCTCTAGATATCACTTACAAAATTATATGTGTAAATGTGTATATTTTTGGAGACATAGTAACTGATTTTCAGATTCTTAATGGTCATTGACTCTAACTAAAAAGGTAATAATCCAATATCTACAATATCCTCTACTAAGAGCACAGAATGTGCAGCTATACTACCTCAGTCTAAATTCTGGTTCCCTTATTTACTAATTATATAAAATGAAACGAGTTGTTCAACTTATGTTGCCTCAGTTTTTCTTGTCTGCAAAATGCAATTATATTATAACTTTATATAGTTATAATGCTGTGTAAATGATGCTTTTTATAAGTATGACGGTGGGTGACTGTTTTAGTTACTTTTCTCTAGTTGCTAAGACAAAATACACAATACCTAAAATTAAGGAAGGAAAGTTTCATTTAGCTTGCAGTTTGTGGAGTTTCAATTCATAATCAATTAACTCCAAGGCAGGGTGGCAAGGTAGAAGGGCAACAGTTCATGCACACAGAAGACAGCAAAAGCAACAAGAGCAAAAAGAGAAGACTGCAAGAGAAGAGTCTTTCTGTCCCTTATATGGTATGTAGGTTACCCACCCTAAGGTGGGTGTGGCATACATAATCCCAGTATTGGCCCATGAATCAATCACAAACTCTAGGAGCCTGCCTCCAAGACCACACAAGGCTTTCAGGTGAAAGCCAGACACAAACATAACATTTTCCCCTCAGCCCCCCCCAAACTCATATACATCTTTTATGAAAAAAAGCATTTAGTCCACCCCTAAGAGTTGTCAAAATCCTAACAGTTTCAGCATTGCTGAAAAGTCCATGTCCGAGGTCTCCACTGAGATGTAAGACAAACTGTTAGCTGCAAGAAATGCTATATGAATGAAAAGAAAATTAAACACTTTCAACATTCAACAGCACAAGATAGACATCTCCATTCTAAAAGTTATAAACAAGAGGATAGAAGGGAAAAGGACCAGAAGTTCAAAATCTGGCAATGCAAACATTAAGTCTTGTAAATTTGTATTCGGCCTCCATGGCAATCTGTGGCAAGTTGTGAGTTCCATGGGGCTTGACTGGTTCTGCCCTTATGACACTTCTGGTAGTAGCACGCTTCTCTCTTAGGCACACTCTGTTCAGTCCTTGTATCTTTCTTTAGATAATGCATGTTCCTTGCTTTCAAAACTTCTGGGTTCTCCACTGCACCTTTGGCTTCACACTCACAGCTTTACACACAGCCCTCCCAGGGGCACACTGCCTGGCCTCCTAGGCCTTCTTTTGAAATCTGGGTGGAAGCCTTTTTAACTTCAGAACTCTTCTATTCTACATGCACCTAAATCCAGTGCCACGTGATGACTGCCAACTGGAGCAGTAGCCAGAGTTTTTTCTCTTTTGACTGTAGGTAAAGAACGCTATAATGCTGACTACTCTGAATTCAATCTTGTGGAACAAATTTTATATGCTGCCACCATTCTGGAACATGATGTGGCTGTCACCATTCTAGAATATAGTGCTCTGAAGCTTTCATCTCAAAGCAAAGTGTTTCACTTTAGTAGTTTTAATAGTGCCCATCTCATAGCTTTGAAGCCTTTCAATATTTTCATTCATCAATTGAAATGGTTTTATTCTGTTTTGTTTGACTATATCATGCATGATGGTATGAACAGCTGTTTTGAAGAAAACAAAACATTATGACAGCTATTGCTGATTTAATATCATCCTTCTTAGAAGTCCTACCATACTTCTATTCTTCTACTACCATTGGTTCTATCTATCACATTGTGTCTTATTGGGATTTGAACATGTGTGATAGTATAAACAAAATGTTTTATCGAAAATGAGATATTATGGTACCCATTGATCATTCTCTGTTATTCGGTTCAGAATGCCATGTAATTCTTTCACTCTTTGAATGGTTTTATACTATTTTGTTATGTTTGATATTATTGTATTTGAAACTATGCTCAACTATAGCAGAAAAAGAGATATTGTGATAGCTACTGTTAATGTCTGGTTGTCTTAATGTAAAGTACTGTGTTGCCTATGTTGTCCTGTTCTGATCTGCTCTGTTCTGCCCTCTCTTGTTTTATTCTCTTTAAAATAAAAAAAATTAAAAATCACTTTTATATAATTAAAAAAAATAGTGCAAATGGTAGAGTCTTCCTGCTGCTTGTGATGCCCTCAGGCCATCTTTTATATTCTCCTGTTCCTTCTCAGCAATCTAGAGCTCTTCAGCTCTGTCTCTACAGTCTACAACTGTACTGGAGCTTTTTTTCTGGCCAAACTCAAATGTTTTTAAATCATTATGTAGGGCTTTTTGCTCTTGAATCTCAATATAAATCTGGTTAAAAGCCCTCCACAATAGCCATGTCACCCCAACAATAGCCACGTCACCATCTCAACATTTGACTGCCTTGAAATTTTTCTGCCAGTTTAAGTAGTCCACAGCCTTTAATTATAGTCTCAGGATGTCTCTGGACATGAAAAAAATGCAGACAAACTTTTTGCCAAGCCATAACACATCATCTGGAGTCCAACATCCAATGCAGTCTTTCTTCCCAGCAGAAACCTCCCAAGCCTGAACTTCACTGGCAGAATTTCTATCAGCCTTCTGGTCTTCTGAGTTCTGACTAGATTCTCCCATATAGAACAGTCAAAAGTGTTCCAGCCCTATTCTTTCAGGCAGCATCTCCAAATCTTTCCAAACTCTTCTCACAAGCCATTGCCAAGGGCTCTTGAGCCACATGGTCAAGTATAGTCACAGCAATGACATCACTCCACCAGTACCAAATTCTGTCTTGGTTAATGTTCTGTCATTGCTGGGACAAAATATCCAACCAAAATTAGAGAAGGAAGGGTTTATTTAGCTCACCATTTGTGGAGGTTTCAGTCTATAATCAGTTGACTTGAAGGCAGGTTAGCATAGCACAGAGGTAACAGTTCATAGCATGGAAGACAGCAAAAGCAATAAGAACAAAAAGCAGAGTGCAAGAGAAGACTCCTTTTGTCTTTTATATTGTATGTAGGATAGGGTGAGTGTAGCATTCACACCCATAATCTCAGCATTGGACCATGAATTAATCACCAACTCTAGAATCCTGCCCCTATGACTGCATGAAGTTTCGGAGGCACATCTAGACACAAACCGTAACAGTGGCATATAGTGATAAGACATGGTGAATAAAAACATTCATGTTGATAGTTCTGCTCTTTGAATGGCCAGAATACTCATTTATAATATATACTCTATTATCACTAACATGATTCCTGTTCACTGCTTCTTACATAGCACATTGTATACTTACATAAAATTTGTTAATGAGATACTGATTTTTATTATTAGTAAAATTTTATTCTTCTGGTATACCCATTATATATCACAAGTATACTTAATAAATTATATATTTAATTAATGGAAGTTTATACATTTACATAATTAAATTGTTTTTCACAGTGTAGTAGCCATTTTACCACATTAATCCAAAAAAAGGGGCATTCATTTGCAGGAAAAGCAATTTTGTTCTCATTGTAAAACAGACATAAAACAGACATTAAGAGACTAATTACTAAGGAAGACTATGAAAACATCTATGGAGATTTTTAAATGGACATTATAATGATTAGTGAGAAAGAATATACATGTGTTTTTAGAGGAAAGATGATCTTTCAAAAATCTTCTGAAGATCACCAATCTAAAAGTTCTCTTGGAAGTCTGGTAAAGCCCTGGGTCCAGGACCACGGAGAGCTCACCAGGTCATTGGGTGCCAAGGGAAGTATGAAAAGTTTGACAGTATCTGACCCCTTAGCTACCACACTGGGGGCAAGGCCAGATCTTAAAATTCTGCTTAAGCCAGAAACCAGCAAACAAAAACAACAACAGAAACAAAAATATGAAGTGAAGTTCCAGGACCATAAAGTCAATATCATGAAACTGACTCAGGATTTGCAATCTGTGTGAACCTGTTATGCAACTGGATAAAGGGGTCAATCATCTATTGGCTGATTTGTTCTTAGAAAAACATAAATTTGGCTTTGATTATTCATTAAATTAAAAGAAGTAAGTAATCCTTTGTTATTGGCCAAATTTAATTTTGTAAAATTGAGTACTCTAACTTCCAAATTTACAGAAATGGTTAGAAGCAATGGATAGAGGCAATATAGCTGGACATCTACAGAAGACAGAAATGACTATAGTAATGGTGGAAATAATATAGCCAGATATCTACAGAGAATAACAAAAAGTCAAAATAACAAACAGCTACCGAAGAACAAAAAAGAAGTCAACATAACCTCATTTGTTCCTCTCCAATGATTTATTCATAGTCATTTTTAATGAATTTTTTAAAATGTATTTGTTCAGTAGCTTTTGCTATTTATATTATCAATAAATCCATATGAAGTCTTAGTTTGAACACTTCCAAATGTAAGATTTTAGAATATATTTGGTCTTCTCAAAAGAACATCACAGATTTTGGTTATCTAACTGTAGGGGGAAAGGAGAAGTAGGGTCAAAACTGTTTTGAATTTTACCTTTTTAAAATACTTCTAAGGAGCCAAACAGGCAGGATTTTATGGATTTTCCTACTTGTTTTGCTTAGGAGAACCCAGCACTACAGACTTCTACTATTTATCAATTAATCTGGCATGCAGCCTCAAAGAAAGAAGGTCGACCTGTATTAAAAATGCAGCCATCAAAAATTCATCAAAGGCTTCGGCATTTTAACTCATGAACCTTTGAACACCTGCATACTTGTCAGA
This sequence comes from Dolichotis patagonum, assembly GCA_004027295.1. Classification (NCBI taxonomy): domain Eukaryota; kingdom Metazoa; phylum Chordata; class Mammalia; order Rodentia; family Caviidae; genus Dolichotis; species Dolichotis patagonum. The sequence goes on from PVJX010000316.1 coordinate 167,383, forward strand.
TCTCTGGTCATAGTTAACGGTGAAATCTATAGTTACTCCAGTATCTACACTTGCACTGACATGAGCTGAATGAGGAGGCTTCTTGGGGAAATGGACAATAAAGATTCGATGAGCAAGGCTTGCTCTTCCTTCATTACTTTAGTAAAGTAGTCCACCCCACATCGACATCACATAGAGTTCAAAGTCAATCAAATCAGCCCTATGCAAGGAAATAACTTTCAGGAGTATTTTTTAAGCTTGATTGTAAATACGGTTTTCTTATAAGGGTAATGTAATTGGGAAATGTACAAACTATTATATGGTAGGATTATAAACAAGATCTCACAAATGGAAGTCTTTTAATATTCTTCAAGGAAAGGTAAAAATTTCAGAAATTTTTATTTAACACACAAAGAAAGGTGGGTAGTATAGGCTGGAAGTTAAAACTGGAACCTTCAAGTTCAAGGTAAGAACTGTGCTGGTTAACTAATGCACTGCTCATAGCTGTCATCATTAATTTATGTTAGCCTCTGTAAACATCAAGAGTATAATAGGCCAATTTCACAACTAAATATAGATGCGCATTTTGCCCTTATATAAATGGCAGATTGCCGCTGTAGATCACTGCTGCAGCAACACGTCAGTGAAGATGCACTGTTTGATGGTCTGATGCGCACACAATATATAAAACCAGTTGTAATGGTTGTTTGGAAGCAAAGTGTAACATAGCAGCAAAATTTCATTTGTTCCACAAACTCAGGATATATTAAGCTTGGCTGACAAAGACTGTTTGATGTGCTAAATCAGTTTGACCTTCATTCTTGCTTTATATTTCTCATTTAACATGTGAAATGTCTATTGTTTTTCCACATGTAAGAAAATATGAAATTGATTGCTTCAAAATGTGTCAAAAATCTGAAAACTGCTAGCATTTGACAAAGCATCAAAACCAAGATGTATACTTATAATTTTTTACTAAGATATATTCTGATTGAATAATTGTGCCCCATCTGACTTGTGATAGAATAAATCAAAAGAGTAATTAAACCATTCAATGGAAAGCCTTCCCTCATCTTCAGAAAATGTCTTGTGTATGTTTGAACTTAATAATTAAATTAATTGATTTTAGCCAATGAGCGTTTTTGTTCTTAACACTTTAAATAAGAGAATTTAATTCCAAAATGAGTCATTAGAGTAGTAATAAAGAAAGCTGAGAGGTCAGCTCTGTGCTTTTCAACCAACATTCACCTTGATTTGAACAACTCTTGAATGAACCACAGCAAGACCAACTATTCATTGCATGCTTTGGTGTCTGCCAAAACCTCATGAATCAAAGTATTTTGTTCTTCATTTTCCTCCAGAATTTGAAGCTATACAGCTGGCAGTTTCATAATAATAGGGAAAAAACACAGCTTTATCAAGTAATTTCTATCCACCCAATAAATAGCACTTTACCTTGGAGCAACTTGTATATTTCACACCTTAAATTTCTATTTACCAAATCAGCTAATCACTTCACAATTGAACTCAGAACAAAAAAAATATCAATTAAAGTGGTTGAAACTCCTGCAAATTATCATTTAGGAATGAAGTAATTGCTTTCATCAGGGCAGAAAAGCCCGCCAGAACAGAAATGTCACTTTAGATTAGTGTTCTCACTCCTGAAGCTATGGATGACACAGCTGATATAAGACTAAATGCCAAGACCAATCAATTGCTTTTGTGGCTCTGCTCTGAGCTGCTGTAAAAGGGGCCATTTTCTAGGATCTACTCTTCATTATAGTAAATGCTATCTCCTTGGTAACATAATTCCATTTCTCATAAATTCTGTCTGAGAGCATTGTCCTAACAATGGATGTTTGTGGAAAAGAATGCTGTTCGTTTAATGCACAGAATTAAGTGTGAATGGCTGTCAAACTGTTATAGTTTACTAGTTCTTAAAACATAAATTGAAGTCTTATACATTAAAAAGAATTCTTGGGGAGGAATGAATGTCCTGAACAAGGAGAAGGTATTATATTTGAAGGTTCTGTTCCACCTGTTTAGGATTTTGATTATTCCAGTGTTTATCTGTCCTGTACATTAACTTAGGCAGCTCACACCAGAGGCGGGTGAACACTTCGCTTACTTTCTCAGCAGTGCAGTTTGCAAATTTGAAACCTCAGAAGCAAATATGAATTCATTAGGCAACTGCATGTGACTTGAGAATAGCCACAACTGTGTTTAAAAAAAAATGTTCTTTGAACAGGGCTCTTCCTGGAAAGCATCCAGATCTTAATTTGTATTGTTCATCCCCCTGAAGTTACAAGAATCTCAGTTGCAGGCTCCAATTAATAGGAAATTGAGGAAGCTAATATAGTGAGAAAGCAGCAATTCCCTGCACTTCTCTCTTCAGGTCTGAAGTTTGGAAAGAGATTCAGGATCACGGGCCTTTGCCCGACATGGGATAAAGGCTTTCTCATCCTGGTGAGCACACATGTGTAACTTCCATTAACAGTAACAGGAGGCGTGAGCACACATTGAGAGGAGTCCGCTGCTAAACACTGGAAAGGGGCACAGTGTCTACACCGAAAGGTAAAGTGAGAGGTGAAGTGTCCACAAACCCTTGGTCAGCACTCCATGTTACTGACCATGCAAATGTCCACTCCTGGGATTTCTAGCACTGCAAGAGATCAGTATATTTTTCATAGTGTCAAACAGTAGGAAAGTACATGAGTTATTTTCTGCTTCTGAAAGAGTGTTCAATATGATCAAAGAATAGCATGGAACTCAATATAATAAACCTTACTATGTCTGAATGCTGCTACTCATATATTTCAGCCAGATTCTAAGTGTCTAAAACATTGTTTGGTTAATTTTTGCCATTATCACTAGTGAAGGTGAATTGAGTATCACTAATCCTAAAAGGCAGATAATCTATGTTGGATCCAGCAGACACTGAAACAGTGCTGCTTACAGCCACTTTTTGCTTTGTTTTACGTTATTTTTTGGTGCTACTATACTGGTTTTACTTCCTGCAGCCACAAACTCATTCCCCAAAATTAAGAGATCTCAAAGAGGTCATTTTCTAGATGTAGCAATCAGGTATTAAAAGTAAGACAGTCATAGATGAACTAGAACACTTGATTCGCTTTCACAAGTATTGGTCTCCATCAAGAAAATCAAAGCACAGAGAGGCAAGGCAATTTACCTAAGTCACCACTGTTTGGGGAAAAAAAATGTGACCCTTAGCAAGATAGTTCAAGGAAGTCCTTATTACCAGAGCACTACATTGCTTTACAGAAATAAAGCCTTCATATTACACCTTTTCCTGTCAAATTATGTGACAAGTCACTGTTATTTTTATTTGTTCTGTAATCACCCATATGAATTCTATAACTGTTATGAAAATTTAATTCCTTAATGAAATATTCAATAAAATCCCCATTTTTCAAGTTTATAAATACATTCTGATTTGGAGTAGGTCATTTGCTATTAATTGCTGTAAGTCTCAAACTAAATTGCTTTGGAATTCAAATTCAAGTGACATTGTCTAGCAAGAAAATTCATTTTTTTATTTCAATTTTCTTTAAGTGTGATTTCAAACATTTTTAGAAGCACAAATAAGTGGCAAAGGGTTTTGAAAACTTTCAAGCTTGATATGGCACATTTGGAAAGGAAGAAGCATGCTTTGACAAGGCTGAAGACCTTTAAGTATAAAAAAAGAAAGTTATAGTCATGTGACAACCACAAACAGTCCATGTTTTTAGTTGACAATGAATATATCACTATAGTTTGCCTACATCCCTTTGTGAAACAAAGATAGCTAAGAAAAATGGCCACCTTTTCTTTAAACCCAACAACTAGAATACAAGTCCACCAGGCTCCAGATAGTACACTATCCTTCACATACCTGTATATAACTTTTCACTGAGATTTCCAAAAGCACAACATATAGTTGCAAGGATAATAAATCATTACTATTTCTAGGTAACACTTTAGGAAATATATATTCAAAGGCTTAAAATTTTATTTACTTTGAAGTCTGACTTCTTGAACATTGTAAAATAAATAAACAAATAACCAAGGGTGTGCCACACACATATTTCTAAAACAATACAGCATTTTGATAATATACTTTAGGAATAAATTATAAAATATTTTGAAGATATTGAACACAGATATTGAAAAAATCTTCACTATGTTGGGAAAATTATTACAATAGGTCAGTTGATACAGGCAGTTTGTAGAGCAGCATGCATGGGGGATTATACAGCTAGATCTACATTTGTTTAGAGGCAGATACAGAGAACTATATATAAATACAGTTATATTTCTACCTAAAAAATATTAAATTTTTTGGTTTGTGTTTGTGTATGGTGGGAGGTGAGGTGGCATAATAATTTACTGGAATCTGTCCAATAAACATGTTTCTTTTAAATATAAGAGTACTTTTGAAAAAGTAATATAATTATAATTTATTAGTAAAGTCAAACCAGAGAAGTTCCTTGATGTTACAGGTTACTTTGTAAAATAACTGGTTTATCAGGCAGTGCTAACAGATGTCATACTGCCACCATTTCCTAAAGTATTGGAGCTTGAGAAATATTTGAAGAAAATGTTTGGCTTCGTCACTCCTCTAAAAGACAGCTGGAATTCAAACAGCGAGGAGAGTCATCGGAAAGTTATTCCAGAAGGGTTTCAATCACACAACTCAGTCCTGTAGCATGCAGCCAAGGCACATAGGTCCTTTTGAGGCCCCACAACGTCCCAAAGCAGTGCTTTTCCCAGTGTACAATTAGTTCCCAGCTGCTTGCTGTGGACCATGTCTGATTCCATTCAATAATTAACTTCTTCCATGTCTCACTAGCCTGCCTCAAAAACAAAATGTCAGCTATAGAGTTTTACCCAGAAGAAATCATATACAAACAAATACACAAACTATTGCCCAGAATAGTCTTCTAGAAGCATTCTCTCAGATCCTGATCCAAATGTAGGATAAACATCTGCTATAATTTATGTCATCTTGAGATCTCTACTCAGTATGGTAGCAGTGATCAACCATGATAATCATAACACATCACTTTATTGACGATAGCACTTCTTATTTCTAATGGGTTTGGACTTTTGCTGGTAAGGTAGTGGCATTAGACTATACTTTTACAAAGGCTTAGATGTTTTTATGTGCCAGACATTTCCATGAAAGTTTTAACTGGAAGAGATGTAATACCTCACACAGGTTTTTTTTATGAACTAAGACAACACAGGAAATGCTTGCTTACTCCCAGGCATCCATTATTCACTCAAGAACTAGGTTCTCTGTGAATACCACATTCTTTTGAAAAACTCTAATAGCTATTTAGTACTTCCATAAAAATAAGACATTCAGGAACTATAAAGAAGTTATTCCAAGCCAAATCTAGTTATCAACTGTAGTGATAAATATCAGTAACAACGCAAGCCTGTCCAATAAACATGTATCTTTTAAATATAAAAGTACTTTTTGAAAAAATACAATATACAAAATATACAAAACACTTCAGTATGTTTTATTTTATAAGCTTGTAAATTACTCATGGAAAAACAAAGGGATGTATCATGCTGTAAGTAAATACAAAATTGAAAAGATCTATTGCCTTATAAATTGAAAGTCAGCACTGAGTTTTCTAATTCTGAGTATATAATTACCATAACTTTAATAGTTGATAGAGTTCTCAGATCCACAATTGCACTTGACTTGTAAGAATATATCAAGAGACTGTTTAACTGAAATGGAGCTATGGAAGACAGCAGTTTTCCCGAAGGGACCCCATCATAGGATCTCCATAAATAACAGGCCGGAGCTACAGCTCAGTGGACACACACTTGACTTGCATGCACAAAGCCTGGATTCAATCCCCGTTACTGCAAAATAAATAAATGAATGAATAGCTAAATAGAAAGCTTTAGCCTCTATCCACTCGTTTAGTACCTGAATCTATATGACACCACACAATTACTTGAAATATATACAATGCTACAGTCTGGTTGGGAATTTGCACCCTGACTTGACAGCTCAATATGATCCTCAAGCAGTATGGATATATTTTTTGCCTTTTACAGATGGGCCATTTCTTAAATCTACCTACTTTGTTTTCTCTACATTTAATTTGGATTTGTTTGGGCTAAGATATACACCTAAAAGGGGTTCCCCTTAAAGTCTCCTTTCAGTTACCAGCCCCCCAAAATAGATAATTTAGTTTTTAGTCTCACGTTTCTGAAAACAACAGTGTTTTCCTCAAAGCAAAGACAGAGCAAAGATCAATGGGTTGCAAAGGGCGATGGCAACTTTACACATGTTCCCATGGTTGTAGACACGAATCACTGTAAAACACACCCATGCATATCCACAATTTTTGCTAAGGGATTGAATTTCAGAAATTGCTGCCTCTAGCTGGATTTTTTTCAATTATGGTATTCAGCACTTCCAAAATCCTTAAGGCGACATTTGATGTTATGCTAGCATCAGGTTAAGACAGAGTTTTACTAAGTGTGCCAGTTTTGTCCTTCAAATGCCATCTTTCTCTTCTGTTGTTTTAATCTATTGCCATTTTCCTTTTGAGAATAACTCACTTGGATTGAATATATCTCTTTTCATAAAATTCCTATGTCACCTTGGGAGGCTGAGGCAGGAGGATCACAAGTCTGAGCCCAGCCTGAGTAACGTAACAAGACCCTGTATCAGAATTATAAAAAATAATAATAATTAGAAGTACTGAGAATAGCAAGTGTGAACAAACTGGATTCACTCTCTAATACTACACACCCACACGTGTGTGCGCACACACACACACACACAACACACACACATACACACACAATTATGCCTACAAGAAGAATGATGTAGTTCATTTATTTTATTTTTTAGTTTTATGACTGTTTGTTAAGTCTAATATGAATGAATTCAAGGTAAATTCAGAAACATAAATACAGAATTAAAAGATAATTCTATTCCTTTAAACTCAGTTGCTGTCATCTCACCCTGAGTTCCTCTGGATCTGCCAGTTGCTTATTGAGCTGGTAGTGGGCTTTTCTTGTCTGCCAGCCCGTGCACCAGTATGCAAGCGAGTAAAGAGTACTAGGTTAAAGAGAGCAAAGCAACCAAGTGAGAAAAGGCTCTAGATCCACCGTGGAGCAGTGACAGGAAGTGATGGAGACCGGGAGATTGAAAGGGAGAAACCCAGCAAACAATGAGTTTTCATTATTATGGAAAATACATTTGTTCCTAGACAGGAAGACAGATCCAAAATTGTCAATACTTCCTTTTAAAGAAGAGCCAAAATCTAGATCCATTTTAAATGGATCATTTCCAGTTTTTAAGATATTGCCATCTTATTTAAAAATAAAATGCTTCGCAGGCCACTATGCATCTTATTTGGTCTATGGCAGTTAGAAACCTGGGGTTTAAAGTTATTAGTAGCTTTCCTGAGAGTAGGATTAATTATGGCCCATAGACACATACCATATGAAGGTTTTCAGCAAATCCAGGTGACTCTGGTCAGGTGACATTGACCAAAGAATGTTGAGGTATAAACTGATGGAAAGTAAAGGAAGCTGAAGTCAGACTGGAAGGAACTAGTATATGCTACCTTCCTCTGGGTGGTAGTGCTCTCACTTTTCTCAGTTTTATAAATTGACTATACATAATAAAGGAAATAAAATCAAATTAGTATTCCAATGCAGGTAGCCCAGTGTTAAAAGTAGCACAAAAAGTTGAAAATATACATATGTACACAGGAACAAAACTTAAACTATTCATTTTCAAACAGTCATAACAGAAATTCAATCAACTCGCTGTGTTGGATTCAGACAAAGAAACTTTCACAAAAAATCAGTCATTTTGTAACTACCAAAATGGTAATTAACAATTTCTTAAGAGTACATACTAAACCAGATTGTTTTTTAGTGCAATAAGAATGTGGAGAGACAGTGCCTTGTGTATATAGCCTGATTTCTTTAACTATTTGTTGAAAAATAATTGTACTGATGATGATCTGAATGTCCTTAAAAGTCACAATTATAAATAATAAACAACATATCCAACAGTAGTGCCATTAAAATTAAACCTACCCATTAAATCAGTCCTTGCAGTACTGTTGTAGTGGAGGGAGACAGGGAGGAAGGAGAAAAGAAACAGAGATACCCCTCCTAATTTCAATATTCATAAATGCTTCTTTATTGGGAATATCTTATTCTCAAAGCAGTCTTTTGCACTGTCTACACTCTGGAGTGGGTACTGGTGAGCCCCAAATTGAGATAAACTAAGACAAGAGCAAGAGGTCCACAGACTGTCCGGACTTCTTGGTGATTATAAATGATTATATTTAGAGCACCAAATCACTGTAAGTCTTTCCAACACATCAGATAGAGCATGACAAGAGGTACAGGAACAAAATCTCTAAGAGAAAATCCTAGATCTTCATATTTAGTACATCTGTGTGTTTAAGTGTCAACAGAAATAACAAACAAGAGACATGGGGAATGGGAAGAGAATCAAGAAGCCAAACCTCGCCTTCCTGTGAACCAACTGGTGCATGGGCTGGCAGACAAGAAAAGCCCACTACCAGCTCAATAAGCAACTGGTAGATCCAGAGGAACTCAGGGTGAGATGACAGCAACTGAGTTTAAAGGAATAGCTTGATGCTTGTATTGTCTGATTACCCTTACAGGCCTGGTGCTGACGGTCTGGGCACCTATTTGGAGGATGGCAGCGTGCATTATAGCAACTGTGGGGGATTTCCTTCTGTCTTGTTTTTGAAATCCAATGTCTTGCTCCATTTTACTGTTTTGTTTTATTACTGTATCTGGTAACCTGAGCAACTATTTTGAAGATAACAATATGCAATATAACAACCATTGTTAAACTCCCATTATCTTGTTTTGAAAAAGCTATTGTTGTTTTTTGTTGTCATTTTCTTTTTCTTTTTTTTTTTTTCTCCTTGATTTTTCTGGGTTTTTTTTCTTTTTTCTCTTTAAAATAGAAAAAAAAGAGAGAGAAAGAAGAAACAAGTACACAACGGCAGAATTTCATGGAAAATGTGAAAAAAAGACTTCAGATAAAGGATTCAAAATAGCAGGAAATCTACAAGTCACTTAAAGAGAAACGTTAAATTCGTTCAAGTTTCAGAATACAGTAAGTATACAGAGGGGCCTTCTGAAATTCAAAGGGCGTTTGGGAACTACTGTTTCCCTACAGCTGAATCTCTTCTGCCTCTGGTCATGAGTGTTGGCCTTCCTTCTATATTTTAAGTGTGTGTTTACACATCTGCTTCCATTGCAGGGCCATCTGTGGCCTCACTTCCTTCCAGCTATACACTCCCACTGTCCAGCAGTATCTCTTTTATCCTGGGATAGAAGCTGACAGCTCAGGTGGAAGGGACAGCCATCATGTCTATGTACAGAGTCACTGCTGCTTTATAAAACTGATCAGAATGGCACAATTCTAGTCAATTTCACTCACAGCAGGCGAAAGCATGAGAAATACTCTTATGTAAGAGTCTGTAACTGTTCTTCCAAGACTGATTGTACAGTGGATCTCATTTGAAAAAGAAATCTCTCTCTCTCTCTCTCTCTCTCATACACACACACACACACACACACACAACCCCTCCTGGAATGTATCTCAGGACAGACATACTATAATTTGCTTCCCTTAACATGCAATACAGTAAAGAATAGTGTATGTCCAACAGTGGGCTATAATTTTATTGATAAAAGGATGACATTATAAAATCCATAAGGGCAAAGAGCAAGTGATTTGCTCCTGTCGCTATAAATCCAATACAAAATTACAGCCTTCATTTAGAAGTCTTTTTTTAAGTTTTTTAACAGTCAGGATGCATAGTTACCAATACCTGTATTTGGACCATGATGATAATGAAAAAAAGAAAAAAGAAACAACAGCAGGCCAAGTCCTACAGGTAAAATAACCCCCAAATCCTTCAATTGCACAAAGACAAATAATTTGGAAAAATTCTATACAAATTGTGAGATATATGGCAAGCAGAAAATGCCCATTTCATAAATATTTCTATGAGCATTCATTCACATACCAGTATGTGCTCAATATACAAGATTCAGAACTATAGTATCTCAGATAGAGAACTTAATTCACAAGATCAAGTATGGGTCTTTTATACTGGATATTACAAATGAGTTTATCTAAACTCCTGGGCAACTTATGCATGAAAGGCAGGGGTAAGGAGAATAGTACCTCTTTATTTCTATGTCAATGTGCTCAAATGTCATATAAACTCAAAAGGTATTGCGTGACCTCATTTAGATAGCACCAATTTAGATAAGGAGTTTATAATCCCTCAGAAGCCACCAATCCATGTACTTTCAAAGCATCAGAAGATTCTCATGTGGTCTGAGGAACGTATAGAAATACGTGAGGGTCAGAGAAGCTCTACCACTCTTAAGAGAGGGCTTGCCAATTGAAAAACAAAAGCTTTGCTGCCTGTTTGTGGTCAATATACTTAAGCCCTAAGCCCTAAGAAGCTGAGCTCTCAAAATCCAGCCCATTTTAGCAGTTTACATTGTCAGTGGAAGGTCCTGGACAGAACAAATATGTGCAGAAAAGTAATCTATGAGCTCATATGCACTAAAGCAGTTGGAAGACAGATCATTTGGAAAATGAATAGAGGTAATAGGGTAGATACAGATGGTCCACCTAGGGAAGCATTCAATAGTAGAAAAATGTAATTGAGAAAAATCACAGTTATTGATTACAATTAAATACTGATCTATGAGTCATAGAGCCTGAATGGTGACTAAGCTCTAAAACTAACAAGGGTATTATTTCAACAAGATATTTAATTTCTTTAGCTCTACGTTTTTATGCTTTAACACAAAGGTAGTATTTGCTAGATCATCTTTCTATCTGAAGACTCTATTTTCACTTGTATTTTTATTATATAACATTATTAGAACTACCGGTGCAAGCGTCTAATTTGTATTAAAGTTCTGTCAATTTACCTACAGTTTTAGAGTGCTGTGTGACTTTCCTGCCATTCAGGCTAGTAGTGTCTACCATAGTTGCAAAGCATTCAATGGGTAAATTTACAACCTGATTTTCATGAAGGAATCAGTAAGCTTGCATGATCATTAAGCTCAGATCTAATACATGAAATTTAACTTTACTAACATTTCTGCCTAACAACAAGGGAAGAATCTCTCCTTGACTCTTCAAAAAGAAAGGCTGGGTCTTCTCCAGAACTGACAAAGTAGAGTGCAAAACATTTATACGCTTAGTTAATAATGAGTATCAGCTGGCTAAGATGAAAGACTATGAGAGCTTTAGCTCTGTTTGATATATTAAAACTTTTTAAAGTTTTTTTTGATGAGTAGGAAATATGCAAAAGATGAGAAAAAGCTTGGATTTTTAAAATATGCCTGTTTACTCTCTAAGTAAACATAATGCCTTGGAATATTCCTACAGAATGTCAAACATTTGGAGCAAGCAATCAACAAGAGCACACTGGTTGCTGTCTGACACCATGCTAAATCTAAATTCAGCAATCTACATCCAGTGAGCACCAGCACCTGTGACAATCTATAGACACACATGTAACACTCCTATCTTTCCCCATGATCATATTTTACTTTACTTTTTGATGTGTTTGTATAACTGACTCTACACTGTTTCCTAGAAACAGATTTGGTCCAGTCTATAACTGACATGAAAGCAATCCTATGCCCACATAACCCCCATTAAGCCTCTGAAAACATCACTGACCAACAAAGTACAAGACCATCAACATTCCACCAAGTGACTCATGCCTTCTTAACTTGCTCAGAGGTATGTGACTACTGGAATTATATCAGACTGCATTACTCCTTCCACTGACATATAAATCTGATTTTCTGTTAATAATATTTACTATACTTACAAACAACATAACCAGGTCCCAGTATGTAATATCTGAAATTACTTTAACTACTAAGAAAAAACACAGCAAACCCTATGAACCACATGTTAAATAAAAATGAAATATCCTTTCAACTGAAATGTGTGGAGAATTTTTAATAGTGTAAAAACGTTTACATTAAATCCACTTGGAATTCTGCAGGCTACAGCAGCACATTTTGCTTAGTTTGTGGTTTTGATTTATCAATGGATAATATTTAGCTCAAAGTTCTAAAAACCTCCAAACTCTTAAATTATCTAAGTTTGGGATGAATGGAAATGGAGGCTTATATGGAAAGGGCTACAAAAGAAAAAGAAGCACCTTTATAAAAAGCTATTATACCTGATAGTCTCCATGCAAGATAGTTGAAATGTGAGCTTCAGTATTCAAAATAGAAAGGATACAATCATATGTCTGGTTAACTTACAGGAAATAGTTCCAGAGACAATTTTACACTAACTACAGTGATTTGGGCAATTTTTTAAAATAATACCAGCCAATTTCTCTCCATTATACTCTGCTGGCAGAAAATAAAACATTTTTCTTTGAAATGATTGCCTTTGGTTTTGTTAAATCATGCATTCTGTCAACATGTGGTCACCATTTTTACATGATCTTTCTGCTTCTCCAGAAAAGAATGAATTCACAGTCTGAACCTTGATATAAATATGTAATCTTGCAACAGTTAAGGTTTCTTCTATTACTGCAAAATGAAGAGATAAGAAATGGACTTGGTATCAAAGAAATGAAATCCCCCCCAAAAAAATAAGCAGCAAAAGAAGGTGATGATGACCAAATAAGTATAAAGCTCAGATTTCTACATGTACTGCAGAGTTCTTACTCTAACACAAAGGAATCATGCGAAGTTCATCATTTCCAAATACTAATATTTGAAAACACATCTAAAAATTCTATTTACGCCAAGAGATATGTTCTAGAAACTCTGCTGCTGCTAGCAAAATGTTAAAGAGATGCTGAGGATGTAACATAATCTTAAAGTAAGACAGACGTTATCTTGTCATTAAGTACTTTTCAGTTATAATTGTAAAATTCCTGGGCCATAATTGCTTCCACTCACTATGTCACTCTGTGGGGTGGAGATCCTAGTCTTCATTTTCCAGTCTATCCATTTTTTAAAGCTATTTTTGCAAGAAAAGTGTAGATATTTGTTTTGCTGCTTCCCTCTGAGACTTTCTTTAGTGACATAGCAAGAAAATACCTCTTTCTGAGATAATCACTGTAATGTTGATTTGCTGCATAGCTGGGATTTCCATGAGTGGGCTCTCTTAAAGCATCCTTGGCAGTGTTGGTTTAACTCCACAAAGTAGCTTAAGCATATATTGCATCTCAAACTAACTTATTGCAAAAAATACAACGTTAAGCCTAAGGAAAACAACTATGATAACTTTAAAATAATAAAGGGAAAAAGAGTAAGAGAAAAAAGAAAATGTACAGATGAATCTTGAGTTGGATAAAAATACAAACAGCCAAAACAAACTGAGAGCTTATATATATAAAAGACATAGACAAACAATGTTCATTACACTATCCTCTAAAATGAAGATCTTAAACAGTGATGGTAAATCCTTTAGAGAACAAGTGCCCAAACTACAACCCCATGTCCACTTATTTATCACAGACTGCCAACACTGCAATTATATCTGAATATCTGATGGTCGGCTGCTGAGTGGCTTGTATGTGAACAGAGAGAGCTCTGTGTGTCACTGTGGCATGAATGCCGTAGGCTTGCCACCACTGCCACAAAGGAAGTAATAACAACTTCACCAGATTCAGAATATGTGTTATAAAGGTGTAGATGTAGGGATAGTCATTGGTTCCCTGCCTTGAATAGATAAGCAATTTAAAAGGTAAATTACAGACAGTGCTACATTAAAGGAGGTATTACCATGGAGTAACAGACAGAGCACATGTTAAGGTGTATCTCAGGGTAGGTGATACTCTGCTTCTGATAAACCTGCAAATGTTTAAAAAAAATACCAGGAAGGGTATCAAGAGATGGGGATAGAGGATGAAGAAAGGAATTAAGATGCGTCACATACATGTACCAACTTCCCACAAGGAATGTAAACATTATGTACTACACATATATACTAATATACTAATAAAAAGAAGAGTGTGATTGCCTTGCAAAGTAGATATTCATGCAAAGTCTATGTCAATATACAATCTCAAATTACAACACAATTGTCTCTTTCAACTAATCAGAATAATTTTTGTACTCATGATTTCTTGGTGGTGGGGAGTGCACAGGAAATCACACAAAAAAGCTAATGATAAGAAATTATTTTTGTTTTTATATCCTGTCAATTACAATGCATTAGAAGTTTTACAAAGTTGGAAACATACTCACCCCATTCCCTGTACTATGCATATTTCCATTTTATAATGAATGAGTTGGTTTATCAGGAGAAAATGACCTCAGTGTGCCAAAAATCTAAATAATGAAGGCCAGAACCTGCATCCCTCAGGCTCCCGTAGCAAAGCACGAGAAAGTGCTGACTTCTAGAAAGCAGCATAATATAGGGACGGTCCTGGGAAACAGAACTTCAGAGGATGCTTTCCCTGGGCCGCAGGTTTCCAACCTGAAAGATGGGGAAGGGCAGCTACTGAAAGTGTCTGAAGTCTCTCATCAATAGTAAAATTCCTTTTGTCTCCATCAATAGTAAAATTCCTCTTGTCCCAAAAACTTCATCAAGGAAATTATCAGAAAAAATTCTTACCTATCTTAACATGAATTAAAGTACAAGTTTGTAGAGTACTCTATTTCCCAATCTACCACCTAATGACAATGCATGTCACAGGCTCACGGCCATCGCCAGTCAATCCCTGAGAAGTATTTCCAGAGGCTGGGATGGTATTCACTGGGCACACATTTCTAAGACCACATTTCAGCCTCCATTCAAATTGTCGGTGTCCAGTCTACTTCGTTTGCTTGAATTCAAAGCATCTGCTAAAGGCTGTCTGTTTCTGGTTCGAGAGAATGCTTCTCAGTCATCATACAAGTTGTCTGGAACATTTTGAAAAATGTTTACTAAATTTAGTGAAACTAGAGTCTATTTCTTCTACTTCCTGTTAGTATCTATTCTAAAAATAATAAAACACCTAATCTGAGCATTTAGTATTTTCTTCACACTACACTAATGAATTGCTTCTATGTCTTCTCTCTCTCTCTTTTTTTTTTTTTTTTTTTGGTTCTTTGTTTGGGCTTTTTTGGTACCAGGGATTGAACTCATGACCTGTGCTTGTCAGGCAAGTGCTTATGCCCTTGAACTAAATTCCCAGTCCCTGTCTTCTCTTAATAAATCAATAAATAACTTAATGGTTATACATTCACAGATGAGAGCAGAAAAGTTGAAAGTAGTCATATAATTTATCAAAAGTCTTTCAGCAAGTCATTTGCAGAGCCAGGTCTAAAATCTAAATAGATCTACATGTAAAGTTCACATGCTCAACCACACAGTAAATGTGCAAGAACTGAGTGACAGACGAAAGGATGCATTAAGTTCTTACTATTGGGAGCACAGTGAGGTGATTTCTAAACCATGAGTTACTACTCAAAATAGAAATAGCAATGAAATTAGAGGACCTCTTAAGATCATGGTATTTGATTTTGGGACCTAGGATTGTTGTGGTAAACTTGAGAAGTCTTATTTTTAAAAATTTATGAGTTTAGTCCACATAAATTAGGAAATAAAATAATATGGTTATTTTGTGGGGCCATCTGCCACTCTCACAAGCATCTCTAGGAACAGAATTGAGCATACTATACTGGTAGTTTTGCTATGGAGTTAATTGAAGGCTTCCTAAGAATAATTTCAGTTCAGTGTTTGAGAGCCAAATTCTGCTTTATGATCCACATTTTTCATCGTATTTCCAAAAACTAGAGGAAGCTAGAGGTTTGACTGGCATGTGAGATAGTGTAGATTAAAACATGATATAGTTATTTTCTGCTATTCATCTAGTACTGATCCCAAGAGCCATGTAAGTGTGGTTTCCTGAGTACTGTGTAGGAATAACCTGGGGTGCAGAATGGAGGACTGGCCCCAAGAATTTAGACCTTTTATCTTTCTGGTTATCCCAGTTTGGCACCAAATTATAACCAAGTTCCGACTACCTTACTTACATAATAAAATGACTAAATGCTCTGCAACAGATGTTGCAAGTTTTAAAATTTATTTGAAAATAAAGTTCAAAATCATATAGGATATAACTTTTAATTAGCATTTCTTCCCAGTATTTAATCCATTGGACATCATACTGCTTTATGATTTTGGCTAATATAGGTCTTTTTTAAAAGCAGCCCCTCAGACAGACCTCCATTTGGAGTTAAAGGTGGCAATTTTCCTCCTCAGATCCAAGACCGTGCCTACTCTTAAGGGAGCTCTTCAGCTACTCTCTCTGTGTATCTGAACCCTGAAATCTGAAAAGTGCACTGCTTTCCTTATATGCCATTTGAACCATTTAAAAATAGAAATAAAAGACTTGGTAACATTCTGAATATATTATGCAACTTGTGGAAAAACAACAAAGAATTTGGTGGAAAAAATCCTTAAGCATCCATTATTATCATAACAAAAATAGCATTGCTGGTTATTAGAAAGAGAGGACAGGAAGAGAACAGAGTAATTACAAAGCTGTAATTTGGCCTCCACAACAGAACACCCCTCTTCAGACTAAGAAAGGGCTCCATAATGATGGGCTCTAAAAGAGAGCACCACAAATACAAGGTTGTATTTGCCAGGAAGGTTGGGGGATGAGGACAGGATGCCAGATCGACATTCAAAATCAGAAGAATAACTGCGAAGGCTACAGTTCCCTGCAGGCAAGATAGACATCTGTCCCATTTGTGTCTCTCAGCTGTGTTACCTGGTGAGTCCAGGAAGGCATGTGGAGGATGTGGTACTTAATTCTATCACAAGAAAAATTAAAATGTATATGTTCTCCACGCTCCTCACATTGGTTCCACTCACTTGTTAAGCAAACGCAACCCGTATGGAAAAACAACCAATGAAAGAGTTAAGCGCTTAATTCAGTGTAATTCACTTCTACATAAACTCTAATCATTTTATGGACTTAATATTTTTAACTTAAATAGCATCATGGACAACAAAGGCAAAGGCAAAACCAAAACCCTCCCAGTCTCTAATCTTTCTATCCCCAACAGGGATCATTGTGAATTGTTTCTTGTGTGCATTCCCAAAAGGGATATATACATTCAAAAGTACATTCATCTAAAACATCACCTTAGTTACATGAGTGAAATAATTCTCTCAAAATTGTTTCAAAAACTGCAAATACAAACTGGGTGTAGTGGCTCAAGCCTGTAATCCCAGCACTCGGGAAGCTGAGGCAGGAGATTGTTGCAAGTTTGAGACCAGCTTGGGCTACAAAGTGGGCCAAAGGCCAGCCTGAACTGCATAGCAAGACCCTGTCTCAAAAAGACCAAAAAGAACGAATAAATAAATTGCAAATACATGTCTTCTACTTTGGGCCACATCAGCATATACAGAACTGCCCCAGTCTGTTTAAATACTAGCTAACATTTCACTGTGTGCATGTAATAGTTTATTTTTTCAGTGACCTAGGGAAAATATTTTAAGGTATTTCTCCATTTTTATATTAAAACAACATTGAAATTATTTCTACGTAGTTTTATGCTGTACTACAGAAGTTCATTAGTAGAAGTGGAACTGTGGAATAAAAAATAAATAAATAAACAGGCAAATATTAAAAAACAAGCCCAAGTAGAATCAACTTTTAAATAAAAGAAAAAGATATGTTCTCACTCCATTTATGAAAAAGATATGATTAATCTTGGCTATTGGACAGCGACCAAAATAATTTAGGCTGGAGATTGAGGGAGAAATGGGTGGGGAGGAAGGGAGGGAGAGGAAGAAAGGAGAGTAAGAAGAAAAAGAGGATGGTAGGAGAGGGAGGGGAAGGGAAGTTTCAACTGTATTACATTTTGCTCATTTTTATAAGAGAATTCCATACATTAATCCTAGCATTTTTACATTATGTAGATTTTTAACACTCCTCAACATATTTAGATCTATAAATTAATATTAATGTCATAAACGTATATTTCAAAATGAATAAGATGACCTTATATTCCAGAATCCTGGTATACCCCACCATTTTTCCACAAAGTACAGAAAACATTTGTTTTGTTATTTACTTATTTAGCTTATAACTATCAGCCCACAGGCAAAATATCTGAAATAAAGAAGTCACATTATGGGCACAAAAGATATGTACTTAGTAACCTATCATCCTTTTGCTTTCTAAGGTACTTACATTCTGTAGGTACAGCACAGTCATTTCTATTCCACTCAGTGCTTCCTCTCGCAGTGTGCACAGTCCAGGCAACAAAGGCTACCAGGAAGCTTTCCCAGCAGCCATTCAGGTGAAATGTGTGCTCCATCCCCAAGTGCCTAGTACACAATGCGTGATTTTTAAACCTCTCACCTACAGTGTATGAAACAGTTCCTGAAAATACAGTGCAAAGTTTAAACACCTTTGTCTCTGAACACAGTCTGCCAAAAATGCTCTCCTCTGTAAACTTTTGGCACCAACAGGGCAGAATGCAATATCCTTTACATTTAGCTGCCAAACACATGCATCTACATCCAAAAGGATGAAGCCAGGTAAATTGTCTAGGCCCATGACCTAACATTCTCCTTGGCATAAAAAGATTCATTCTTCAGCCTTCCAATAGGGGTTGCCAATTGGAAAGGCAATACATAAATTATTCTATAACCCAGTGAGTCAGACAAACAACCTCCAGGACTTAAAAACTGGTTTTCTCATTCTTTAAATTTTAAGGCCTACAAATAAAGGCTATTATGAAACTATCACAGTGAAATGTTCTCTGAAAAATGATCACTAACTCTTACTAAAAACAGATTAAGCCAAAGACAAAAAAAAAGAAAATTATCCCTAAATATCTATCTCTATTTTTCAATCAGGTATGATGAATGTTTCTATCACAATTCACAATAAGTCCATAAAGACATGCAGGAATATTCATTTATTATCTCCCAGAAGACAATTTAGAAATGATAGCCATCAGCCATCTCAATGTCAAAAGTTTTATTATGACATTATAAAAAATATCCAGAGACAGTCTTTCTCTACAACAGCACTGGATTCTGAAGAGAGCAGAAAGTGCTAACAAGATTCAAGAGTCAATTAGCCTGATGTATGTAATGTGTACTGAGCCTCTTCTATACAGTGGAATTGAGGCACCAGGGATGCAATGCCATGTGTACAGTTTATAATCTGGTAGGAAATAGAACACAATTACACAAATAAATGTTGTGATATAGAACTGGGTGAGCACTGCAAGAGAAGCACAAACCAATCACTCAAGATGAACATTTGTGTCTTCAAATGACAGGAGTTCAATTCTCCTTAATAGTCCCTCTCCTCATTCAAGTATTCACTTATCCATTCCAAAGGAAAAAAAAAGCCACTATTATCCAGCTCAGTGCTAAAAACAACAAATATAATGAGAGGCAGAAGAGACAGAGGCCTTGCCCTCCTGAAATCTTCCTTTCCCTGGCAGAGATAGCATTAAATAATGACACAATAAGAGAAATAATAAAGGTACTAATAATAATCACACCTGACAGTTATTCAGTGCTTACTATATGTCACTAAACCAAAATGCTTAACATGTATTATGCTGGTAATTCCCACAACATTATGAGGCAGGGAAGCCCTGAATTGAAGTTGATATGGTCTGTGACATCAGATTGCCTGGATCTGAGTCCTGACACCAGTGCACTTGTTAAGTATGTAACCTTGGGGCGATTTACTTAACCTCTGTGTGCTCCAGCTTTCCATTTGTAAAATGGAATTAACACCTGCAAAGACCTGCAAAGTTTAGGATGCCTCTGAAAGCAAGACATATACTAATTTCAGAAATGGTGAGGGAAATGCGTCTTAAACTGTATTGAATAGGGTAACAATATGAAGTAGCAACACATTTGGCTATTGTGATGATTAAAAAAAATACAGAGAACCCAGCATAAGTTGTCAAAAAGTATGTTATTTCTTCAATTATCTCCATTTGAAATCAAATTTAACACAAATTTAAGTGATATTTTAAACAGCCTATGATGATGAATTTTTTTTAGAAAAAGAATCTCAGATGAGTTTCCAACAGGACCACTGAAGTATCATGATGTTTGAGTTAGAAAGTGAAGAAGTGCAAAAATTACCTAAAGGTGGGGAGAGTAATGGTGCAGATTAAAAGGAGACTGTATGAGAACCCATAGATATGAAGAGCAAGGTGCATATAAACATGAGAAAGAAGTCAATACATCTCCAGAACAGAGAGCAAATCTGGAGCAACAAGACGGACGGAGGCCAGTGCTGAAGGAAAGATCCTGCAGTGCCTTAGAGATCAACCTGACAGAGGGCAAACTTCATCCCAACAGTAGTGAGAAGCCCTGCAGCCTCGGGTATCCAGATTACATTCTTAAAGGTTAGTTCCATGACTGTTGTGGGAATCCAGGAATGTAATTAAGGATGCTTGTTTAGACTGGAGGAGGAATTTTCAACCTTTACTCAACTCTCTCATGGGGTCAGATAAATCTTTGTTGTGAAGTCTTTTCTACGCACTTCAGGTTTACTATCATCCCTGGCTTCTCCCCTGCTGTAACAACAAAAATGCTGTAGACATTGCTGAATATTTCTCCTAGGGACAAAAATCAACCTAATTGAGAACCACTGAACTAGGGTGTTATCAGGGAAGCTGAAAATAGAGATTCTAAAAACACTAAAGGAAAAACTCAAAAGGCTTGCTGATGAACTAGAGTGAGGACAAAATCAAGGCTGTGACCCTATCTAGGGCCCCTGACTACACAGCTGAATAGGGGCTGTGTCACACAGTCAGAGGAGACTTTAGAGTCAGATCAGATTTGATTGGTCCTGTTATCAGAAACACATATTGATATTCAGATGGAAGCTCAAGAAGGAAATTTGGTGAGGAGGTAGAATATCTGAGTCATCAGCATAGAGATGGTAATTGAGGACAGTATGCAAAAGAGTTTCTATTAAAAAAAAAACCAAATTGCATTATGTCATTGTTGAAGACCAGAACATCTCTACAATAAAATCATCATAACCCTTCAATGCTGTAAAATAATGACTTCCAAAATTATTTCTCTACTTCCAACCAGACAGCTCTCCAGGTACAAGGCACAACCAGAATGTACTTATACTGAAGAGACAGAGTTAAACAAAATGTAACTTAAAAGTGCATATGGTTCACACCAATCAAGGATGCTTTTTTAAAGGCTTAATTTGCAAAGCAAAGTTAAAAATGAAGATCAAGATTGACTGGGGCAGGGGTGTCTACTTGTCTTTTCACAGAAATCACTGAACTCCTATCCTAGCATCTTGAATTATATTCTGATTGCAACTACCTTGCCTCAGACCCAAGAATTTCTCATCAGAGCTCAGATTCACTTGATTTCTTCTCTAGTGGTGTATGATAAACATAAGAAAGTTCAATTCTTAATCACTTCAGATCTCTAGAATTTTTGAAGACAGAGTCTATGACCTTGGGGATTGCCCGCTGGAAGAAAAAAAATAGTTCAGTTCTATTATTTAGCTCCCAAAGTCTTAACCTTTACTCACAGTGTCCCTCAGTGCCAAAGGAGCCGAAAAGAACATCTGCTGTTCCCAAGTGGCTTTCTTCCAAAGATTTTCCATGGCCAGCGGAACAACAAAGGTCCAACAAGATCTTCATATGAAAGAGACACAGTGTGCTCCTGAAACTTCCCAAGAAATTCTCCATTTATTCAAGAACACATTTGCCCTATTTTAAACAAAATTATTTTGCACAAGAATCCTTACCACTATTCCTATATAATACCTAAAGACAATACCAGATTAACTCCAAACTGAATATAAGTAAGTGAGGAAAATGACATCTGACAGGATACAATATGGAAAGTATGATTCATTTCCTCATTATGTGAATAAGTGTATCTTGTAGATAGCTGAACTACTTAGACTTTAAAACTACAGTAATTTTTGTTATGTGAACATCAGTACAGATAACACAAAATATACCTATGTGAGATATTTGTAAAGTTACAAACAATCTGACTCTCTGGAACAGGGGCAGATAACATCATCAGTATGGGAGTAGAAAAATGTTTTTATACTGTGGCAGGAACAGGGACTTAGACTTTCTTTTGCTATTTCAAAATGTCTTTTTCTTCTTTTTTTCTGGTAATATAGAAGTATTCTTAAGAATAAAAGGCTAAGAAGATCATCTTAATTGGCTAAAATATCCAAGAATAGCCATATTAAAGAAGAGGGGTTAGGGAAGGATCACCATAGAGAGCATTCTCATTTCATTCATTCGTTCCTTCATTTATTCCAATAGTACCCAAATGTCAGCTGTATGGCAGTCACAAAGCATTCAAGGATTATTAAGACATGATTTTAAAAACATTACTGACCAGTAAAAGATGGATGGGTAAGATTTTCCTCTAGGATTCAGACTATCTACTGGCCTTCTCTATTTTCCGTCACATAAATAACTGAAATACAAAACTCAGAACTTCATCTTCTTATGAAGACTTGACTCCTTGGTGATGCCTATTCTAATTGAACGGCACCACCCACTGCATACATCAGAACGCTGGGCAGTACCTCACACTCTGTATTTCTTTTTTCCCTGCTATCCTCAGATACCAACTCCTTTACAAATTCTCTTATCCTTCTTAAGAATTTGTACAATCAATTTCTTTCCATTTGTGCTACCACATCCCCTAAGCTACTACCATCTTTTGAGAACTACTATGGTAAATGCCCAACTCCTTCCTTTGCATTCCCCTTGCATTTGCCCCTTTCTCCTCTTTTCGCATCACTACAATCAGAGCAATCTTTTATAGGGTAGTCTTGGCAGGTCTGCCCCCTACTCGGACATGCACATGGCTGTCATTGCCTTTACCATAAGCTCATCAAAGTGTTTAAATTCTAAAGGCCTTGTTAGAAGAAGAAGAAGAAGAAGAAGGAGGAGGAGGAGGAGGAGGAGGAGGAGGAGGAGGAGGAGAAAAGAAAAGAAAAGAAAAGAAAAGAAAAGAAAAGAAAAAAAAGAAATCTCTCGCTGTGTTTTTTATTCTAGTCCATGATTTATACTCCAATCATACCTGAGAAGACCAGTTAACTTCTCTCTAGTACTACTTCCCAGAATCATCCACCTTTACTGCTTCCTCCATTCTGAAAATAAAACCACCCCATCCTTCAGATCTCCCCTCAGCATTGCTTCTTCTGGAAATCAAGTCAAATTTCCTCACATGCTCTGTGGCATTCTGTCACTCCCAACATTAGTATCCATCAAGCTATGATTGCAAAGTGCTCATTTGACTTTGTTTCTGACTGCAGTACAAACTTCACAGTAAGAGGAACAACAGCTCAGGATACCACAATGTGAAAAATGAGACACAATGGACAATTCTATTCTTGAACAGATCAAAGAAGGCCTCATCAGATAAAGGATCCTCAGACAACTGGTTAAGATGAGAGTGTTCAGGTCTGATGGCAATATGAAGTGGGGTTGCTGGAGTAAATGGACCATCAGGAGAGAAGTGAAAATCCATAAAGCAGCATGGCAGTTTATAAGAGTCAGCCATGTGGCCTAAAGAAGGGACAAGGGGAGGGAAACAAATATGGGGCTGGAGGCACAGCAAGGATCACACCATCGAATTTGTTTAAATCTCATCCAAGAAGTTAGGTCTTTCTACTTAGTAATGAGGAGTCTTCAAAGAACCATCAGTGTTAGAGGAAATATAATTTTACTGCATGTGAGAAAAATCATTATGGATTCGATGAAGAGTAAGACTTGAGGATTACCAGGTAAGTGAAGAATAGAAATTCCAAATAGGAAATAGCACGAGGTCTAAGGAGGGAGAAGCAGGCATGATAAACAGCAACTACACAAGACAGCCTTTGAGTTAAACCCTGCATTTAGATGAAATGGCACTGAGCGCACAGAGAGAGAAGGAAAAACCCTAAGAACATATTTGTCAAGTACAGCAAAAGTCAAACACGTAACAACAAAAGACAAGGCATAAATGCAATTTAAAGTTATAAACTTGAGTCCAGCCTGGGCAACTTAGTGACTTAGCAGGACCATTTTTCAAAACAAAAAATGCTAGGAATGTAGCTCGTGAGAAAATCCTGGGTTCAAATTCTACTCTGGGGATGGGAGGGGTAATACACAAAGAAGAGTGTCACGAAAGTCAAAGGAAGAAATATACAGTGGTGCCTCAGTTCACAGATTTAATTTGTTTCACGATTTTGGAAAACATTCTACATTTGTATTTGTGTGGGAAAAATGTCTGTGGTTATGTTTGTGACCCAAAGCAGAGTTTGTAAACAACAACAATTTGCCAAATGCTTTTGTTTGTGAACCAAACTGTTCACAGACAAAAGTGTTGATGAACCAAGGAACCACTGTATTCTCAAATGAAAAGAGTTGTTTGTTCAGAAGTCAAAATGAAAAGAAGTGAACATGGCCAGAAGAATTTCCCAGTAGACAGAGAAAATGGGAATGAAGAGCTAGATTTCTACAGAGAAGTGGACATTCTCAGCATTCATTGTTGTCCTGAGAAACTGGGCTGTAAAAGAAAGGGGGAAAAAAGTAGCTAAAAGGAGACCTGAGACGCGAAGAGGCTATTCTAATGGTGAGAAGGTTTGAACAAGCTTATATGCCAGTGTAAGAGTAGAGATTAAAAATGACCACTGGACATGACCAGATTCCCATGTAGACAGTCACAATCAAGCATGAAAATTTGTAGTCTGTAGTAAAAAGATGTTCAAAAAGATTACACCTTTAACATACTCAAAGTTTAATTTAAAGGAAAGAAAAATTAAATATGATTAAAATAATAATAAAAGTATCCTGAAACAGAAGGTAATTATCATCTAGTAATACAAATACATATCTATGCATTCTGCTGCTGCATTTACCTTGTTTGTTATCATCTTAAAGTTTGTTTTCTATTAAATTGAAATGATGATAGTCATTTAAACCACCTATAAAGTAAGTTCTGCTATGAAATTGCTTCATTTGGTATAACTGAGGCAACAGCATGAAAAAGAAAGGTACCAGTTAGGTAACCTAAAGAAAAGTACTGAAAATTCCAAATACATATTTACTACTATAAAAACATATCAGGAAAAACATAAAATGTATATTTAAAAATAAACTAGAACAAATTTTAAATCTAAAAACCACACAATTGCCATATTATAAAAACAGTGTCATTTACTCATTTAATCAGTCTTTCACTTACTGCTTACTGATCATTTCTTATGTGATTACTTACTGAATGTACTCTATATATCCCTGTATCTGGAGGAAGAGAGACATATATCTGTTTTCTGTTGTGTTGTTTTGTTTTGTTTTGTTTTGGTTTGATTTGTTTTTGTCAGGTTCTTACTCTGAAGTTCAAGATGGCTTTGAATTTACTATGTACCCCAGGGTGGGCTCGAACTCACAGTAATCCTCCTCCCTCAGCCTCCAGAGTGATGGTATTATACATGTGCACCACCATGCTTGGCCAAGAGAGGAATATTCCAAAAAATTCCTTATTCTTAAATAATGTACTACAATTTTGGGAGTAAACTCAGACAGACAGACACATGATAGCCAGAGAGAATCATAGAGAAGAAGACAAGTTAAGAGCATTGTATAGTTTATTGACTACAAGTCAAAGAAGTAGAGAAGTGGTTTCATAGAGAAACAGCATCTAAAGGGTTGTTTGCTTGCCATGTACATGCAGTTAAAACTAGCTGATAAAAAGTAGGAAGGGAAATATTGGTAAGGAGGAGGACTGAAGACAGACATTCATAAACCCAGATGAAAACTATCCCATTTGTCATTTGAATCACTAATCACATTTTATGGCAGCCATTTAATTTTAATTTTTTCCCACTGATATTAAATAAAAATGTTAACAAACCAATTAGATAACATAAAAGCATTATTGGGCACAACCTCCCCAACTACTGAAGGCTTAAAAGATAAAATTTGAAATAACTAACAATTTCTTTGAGTCCCACTGCAGAAATATGAAATCATGCAAATTTCTCTTTGAATCAACAGACAGTAAATTATAAAACAGAAGGGGTATTTTTCTCATTACCTCACTATGTAAGAGTTAGACATTACCTTTTGCTTTTAAAGCCTGTTCTCAGTATCTGTGCCTATATAATCTGATTATGTGATATCTTCTTATTCTTTTGGCGCCCAATCTTTATTATGGATGATTTCAGTATTCAGGTGAATCACTCTATAAATATCTTCTCATTCCATCCTCCGCCTTCCACTTTGCTTCCATAAATATACTCAACCGCACACCACTTGCATTACACATCTACTCCTTCATACTAATGACCTTATCTTCTTTAAGTATACGGAGTTTCAGATTTATCTAATTTGGTTCCCCAAACTACAACATCCAATAATATCTCCTTCATTTTTAAGAACATAAATGCCAGAGGACGTCAGCTAAAAGACTGAAGTTGTGACATCAGAAAAGCTTTTACTGGCGAGTACTCTAGTGATGCTTCTGGACAGTGAAAGGGTAGCAGAATACGATGCTCAAATAAAAACATTTCATTATTTTGTGACAGACCTGCTAACTAGGACATGAAACTTCCTAGCCTTTATCCTACAGCAGTACTGGTGAACCTATGGCACACATGGCGCTGCAGGTTGTTTGTTATCACTGAAAACCCTAACACACTCGCCACCGCCGTCCTACAACCATGTGCTCTTGTCCGTACCTCAGAGTATCAGTTCCATTTCATACTCGCTTCTACCCTGCCCACAGAAAGCTATTTACTATAACTGAGAAGATGTGTCATTAATGACAAGGATTAGCTGTAGCATTCATGAAGATAATGCTAACCCAAGTGAAATAGTGATTCCCATTTTCTCTAAGCAGAATTAACGCCTGACAGTTCCACTCACACAGTTCAGCCAGTCTGAAAGGGCTTTTATAAAATCCAATTCTCTTTATATATTGCACCACCAAAATGTATCCCAAATCATTAAGAATTTTGTAATTTTAAATCACACCAATCTTAGATTGTGAAGTGTCTTCAAAACTACTAAGATTACTTGATGATCTTTTCTCTATTTGTACATTTTATTTTCTCTGCTCATTGCTCCAAATCCTCAATGTGCGAGTTTTAATTTTTCTTTTAGATACCATCTTTGCCAATAAATTTTTCACCAAATATTCTGCCACTTTTTTCTTTTTCTATATACAGTATTTTCCCTGTCTGCTTTGGTTAGAAATATTTCTGCCTCCTTAAAGGGCACTGTTAAAGCAACCAGCAAATGACATTTAATCAAATCTAAGAAATCATCAGCCACACCAATTTTGTTCAGCTTTCACCCATATGTTTCATAAGCACTGTGTGCCACTCTGCACCTGTGCACCAGGGAAATGACTGTTCATGCCTCAGGCTTTAAGGTTGACCTTCCAGGAGAGTTGACAATGATCATGCTTTCCCCTGGGAAAGGGGACTATATTAAACACTGGCTCTTCCTCAGTCCTGAAATTGTTACTTCAGCATCATGTTTTCTTTTTCTCTTGTCCTAATCCATGTGACACGTGGTGACTTTTTTCTAGATTATCAGTGACTGACCACAAGCCACACCCAGAAAGATTCAAATGGAAAGTGACTGCCCAAAAGTTGTAGTGCCAGCATTCCTGAGAGGCACCATTCTGCCACCACAAGTAGTAGATGTCTATTTGCTAGTTTAATTCATATAATGTAGAACACTGTTAATTTTCCTAAATATAAGAAATCTTTGTATTGAAATATTTGATTTACTGAAGACTAATACCTTCATTTCTTCCAACTGTATAGAATAAATTTTAAAGGTATTCTTTTCCTCTTTCCAGATACAGCAACACTACTAACTTACTGACAGAACTTTTGGAGAATGTAGAAACACAGTATTAAGTTCTAATGGGCCCTTCGATTTTTTTAAAGTACTGTCATTATTTCATACTCATTTATAAATGCTCTCTTCCCTGTGCCCATTTATTGCAACAAATTTATTGGACCCTAGGACCCAGCTATAGTCCTGACCTTGTTTGTGCTGAGTTATTTCCAATACTGTTTGATAAAAATAGCCCATTCCATATTAGATGTTTAAAATTTTTACCAAATTTTCACCAACTATATCACATCTGCTTTCTCCCCATTATGTCTTCTTAGTTTTGATATTGCCCAAATAAAAGATGATCCTTCTAGGAAACTTCCTTCACTAATTTAATTGATTTCCCAACACAAATTCAGCTCCCAAATACTTCCACTAATGCATTTTTCAATACACATGTGCGATTCTTCACATTTATTATTTGGTTTTCTGTTACACCTTTTCCTGTTTCATTTTCTTTTGGGAACAAAGATGTCATCCAAAACCTGCATGAGGCTGAAGTAGAATGATACATGCAAACAGCAGAAAAAGTTTAGGATTCAATGTGCAACTCTTATATTCAAGTATTTATACATCATATTTAGGACTCCCAAGCCATCAGTGTCCTGTGTAGTAGAGTAAAACTGCAAGAACATTGCAATAAAAAAGTGCTTTTATGCATGTCAATTGACAATTTTAAATAACTTTAAATTGAGTATTAGAATAGGAAAAAGAATCCGGTTCAAACACTGCTCTATAAAATCCACCCTACTCTTAAACCTGCAAATACCTCTGCTCATCTCTATTTGGGAAGGGCTTGCTCTGCAGGTAGGAGTATTATTCCAGGATTAGTGAGAGGGAAGGCTGAACACATGCCTAGCCAGCCAGCAATAAGAAAGACCTGAATAGTAAATGCTACAGATGCCACAACCCAACTGCCCTATCTTAGTCTTTAAGAATTGTTCAGTGACAGGGAAAAACCACATCTGCGTCATTTTTCTTCCTTGACAATGTAATACTTTCAGGGATATAGAGGAAGCCCTTTTATCACTCTCCTAAGATTTACCAATTGGCAGGAAGAGCAAAGTTTGTTACAGAACAGTATTTTTCTGTTGCTATTTATGAATAGTAGTTAGTAGAATAGAATGAGGCTACACTGAATAAGTTGTTTGAACCATAAGTAAATACACAGAATATTTATTCACTTATATTAAAATAATGTTGAGCATCTCTTAAGTGCCAGTCAGTTAATACTAACAAGCAAAACTCTCTTCTGTCCTTAAGAATAGTAGTCAACTGAGGTGACTAGTGAACAGGAAATTACACATCAGAGTGACAGAGCCACAAACTGTTAGTAGAAGGTGTGAAGGTAAAATTTAGGAATGGTTAATGAAGGCTTGGAAAACCTGGAAAGACTTTTTACTTGAATATGGTTTTTTTTTTATTTTTAATTGACACAAAAATTGTGCATATTTATCAAGTGTAGTGGGATTATGTTAAAATATCTTAATGGAAGTGTTGTAGGCAACTGAGATACAAATATTATAGGTAGTTAGACAGGGCTAGGTCCTCCAAGAAGCCAGTGCAAAAGCCCAGATATCTTGCAATTTAGGGGAGACAGATACCTCCTGCTGTGGGTCAGGCTTCAAGACAAAAGATCAAGCAAATACACCCAAATTCTAAGGATTGATATTCCAAATAGCTCCCTACCACCCTGAGGAACCCAGGAGTCATCATTCCAACCCCCTACAGGAAGAGTCACTGTTCTTTTTTTTTCTGGTACTGGGGATTGAACTCCTTGTGCTTGCCAAGCAGGCCCTTAAACCACTGAGCTAAATCCCCAGCCCCCTAGTCACTGCTCTTTAAGCATGCCCCCTTGCTAGTGACTTTCTTCTACATTCGTCCCAATTTAATCAATTTCACCTGAGCAGCTAATCTTATTAGTTGACTATAGTTGTGTCCCCCCTTATGCCTACCTTACAGGATTTCATGTTTTCCCTACCTTGAACCTGTCTCACCTCTTGGTTTTACCCTATAAAAGTCCCAGGACAAGGCAGAGTCTTTCTCAGTCCACTCAGGAGCCCTTCTCTCCCTCTCTGTCTCTTTTTCTCTCTCAGACAGAAGCTTTATTTCTCCCACTAAATATGTTCTGCTCTTAACCTCTGTTGTTCCTAAAATTCATTCTTTGATTTTAGAGAACACAAACTCCTACTGGATACACAGTAGGTTGGGAGTATTGTTCCCCTATATCATTAGCATGACTCCCAAAATTTTTTAAGACATTAGCAAGGTATGATGAGAAGGGAGGTGAATTCATGATATACTTAATAATAATATTTTAGAACATTAAACGCAAGATATTTTGGATTAAAAACAGTGTCAACCTTACCATTTGAAATAGGGACATGCAACTATTTCCAATGCTGAGAAAAAAACAGAATGGCATTTTAAAAATCACATTCAAATATACCCCAGAGCAAACATCTTCCTGGAATTTATGTACAATTATTTATTTGTTGCCTGACAGAGTATCTTATCACTAGCCAACACAACTGTGGCCAGTATAAAAATTATGTAGAAAAATTACCTTGTTTTACTGAGAAATCTTGCTGTCTTCTAAAATGCTGAAGGTGTTAGAAATGATGAAGAATGATTCCTGTACATCTAGATTTGAAAAGATTTTGTTGCTGCCATGTTTAAATTTCCTGTATTTTATTCATTTGTCCCTCTGCTTATCTATAGCCTTAGAATACAACACTAATCTCATCTAGTCCAGTGGAATTTGGTCATTGATGCTTTTGGTACAGGCAGCTGAGTTAGTTAGAAATATTATAGGCAGTCAGATAGGGCTGGGCCCTCAAAAGAGCCAGAGCAGAAGTCCAGATACCTACAGGAGACAGGCACTTCCTGCTGTGGGCCAGCTCTCAAGACAAAAGGCAAAGCAAATACACCCACATCCTAAGGATTAATAGTTCAAGTAGTTCTCCATCACCCTGAGGAAGTCAGGAGTCACCATTCCAACCCCCTACAGGAAGTCACTGCTCTTTAAGCATGCCCTCTTAGTACCGATTTAATGAATATTACTAGATTAATAAATCTTACTGGTTAACCATAGTTCTATCCCACCTTATGCCCAGCTTGTGAGGTCTCAGGTTTTTCTCACATTGGACCAGGCTCACCTCGTGGTTTTACTCTATAAAAGTCTCTTGAAAATACTTGGCAACCCACTTGGGACCCCTTCTGTCTCTCTCTCACACAGAAGCTTTCTTTCTCTCAATAAATATATTCTGCTCTTAGCCTCCATTGTCCCTAAAATTCATGCTTCAATTTTAGAGAACAGGACCTTGTACTGGACATATAGTAGGTCAGGAGTTTCATTCCCCTGTATCATTTTTACTATGTTTCAAGATTTCTAAATTGGGGAAATAAAGATACAACAATGGCCCCACCATATGGCATACTTGAGCTGTAGAGATTGTTGGTGCTGAGAGTTTGTTTGTTTACAGTGCTGTTAAGAGACTTATATCTCAGGTTAGACATAATAATGTAGAGCCAGCAGTCAGATGCTGCAGTCAAGGAGAGTGGCTCTAACACTTCACATTTACTAACTCTAAGCTTCCATGTCTTCTTTTTAAAAATGAGAATAATAATAGTCATTATATTCTAAATGAAATAATATAGTAAGATACTATACATAATAAAAACACCATAAGTACTCTAAAATTCTGTATAAAATTAGTTTTGTTGTCCTTAAAGGTAAAGGCCAGTGATACATTTTTTTCATAACAGAAGTATCTTGAAGTATGCATAAAGTTAAGACTCAAAAGTTCTATCACAGAAATGCCTTGTCAAAAGAGAACATCTCTGAAAACCTTGAATAATAAACTTGAATATATACAACTAACCTTCGACAGAATATAAGGAAGCCAAATTCGTATCAAAAGAAAGATATGCTATGACCAACCGGGATTTATCCCATTAGTGCAATATTTAATATACCACAATTAGAAGAACAAAGGAGAAAACACACACAAACACACATATACACACACACACAGTAATGTTAATTGATGTAGAAAAAAAAAATTTCAACATCCTTTCATGATAAAAGTACTAAGAAAACTATGGAATAAAAGATTTTCCTCCATAAGAAAAGGGAGATTTATCCAAAACCTGCACTAATGTCATACTCAATAGAGAAAGTTCAAAAGCTTTCCCCCTAAGATAAGGAGCAATGTAAGAATCCTACTTTCACAAATGCTATTCAACTGCCTGGTATTGAAAGTTTCTGAAAAAGCAAGTCATCAGGAATACTCCTGTGCATATCTAGAAAATCCTACAGAGTCTATAAGAAGCCACTAGAGCTAATAAACTCAGACTAAAGTACGGATTAAAAGATCAACAGTCAAAAAAGCTGTACTTCTACTGAACAGCATCTAAAGAATGAAATATTTAAGAATAAATGTAATCGAGGAGGATAAAAGTGTATATATTGAGAATTATCAAAAACTGCTGAAAGAATTACACAATTATTAAAATTATTGTTAAATATTTAAATTATCAATAATAAATTGAAAGACGTCCATTTGCCTGGTGGAATATTGTTAAATGACTGCTACTGCCAAAATATATCCACATATTCAATACAATCCCTATCAAAATCTCAACAACCTTCTTTGGAGAAATGAAAAAAAAAAATCCTCAAAATCATGGAATTGCCTGGGGCCCAGAATAAGCAAAATGATCTTGAAAAAGAGAAGAAAGTTAAAGGACTTAGTTTTCCTGATTTTAAAATAACATAGCTACAGTATTCAAGAGTACAATAATTGCAAGAGACAGATATATAGACCTAGAAAACAGAATTCAAAGTTCAGAAATAATACCATACACCTATATGGTTAATCGGCTTTTTGCAAGGTTGAAGTTCATTCAATGAAGAACATTCTTTTCAAAACACTGTACTAAGAAACTAGATTTCAAAATGCAAAAGAACAAAATGGGACTATCACACAATTTCTAAAAATCATGCCATTTATAAAATTAACCCAAAATGCACCAAGGACCTAAGTATAAGAGCTAAAACCATAAAAGTCTTAGAATATAATACAAAGAAAATCTTTATGATACTATATTTGGCAGCAAATTCTTAGATATGACACCAAAGGCATGGGTAATAAAAAAATCAATTGGAATTCCATCAAAAATGAAAATGTTGTGCATTAAAGCTCTATCAGGACAGTGAAACGCCACTCTACAGAATGGAAGAAATAACTTGCAAATTTTATATCTGATAAAGGTATCAAATTCTGAATATATAAACAACTAAAATTGATTTTTAAAAAGCCATACTCTAATTTTAAAGTAGGCAAGAGACAACAGATTTTCTAAAGGATACAAATAGCCTGTAAATTCACAAAAAAGAACAATATCATTATTTATTAGAGAAATACAAATCAAAATCACAATGATATCTCCCTTTGTAGCCACTTAGGCTAGCAATAATTTAAAAAAATGGAAAGTTACAAGTGTTGGTAAGGATGTGGAGAAATTTGAATCTTCTTTATATTGTTGATAGGAATGTAAAATGATGCAATTCCCATGGAAATTAGTTTTTATATTCCTAACAAACCTTAACGCAGAAATATCACATGTCCCAGGACTCCACTCGTAGGTACATACCCAAAACAATTGAAAATAAGGACTTAGATACTTACATGCCAATCCTCAATCTACATTATTTGCAATTTGCAAAAAGTGTAGAAAAACCAATCATCTAACAACAAACAGTCCAACAAAATAGGTATATGCACACAATGGAATATTATTGAACCATAAGAAATGGAATTCTCATATATGCTACAACCTCAATGAAATAAATCATCCATGCTAAGTGGAATACACCAGACACAAAATGATAAATATTGCATGAGTCTATTTATATGAAATATCTAAAATGAGAAAATTTATAGATACAGAAATTAGAGAGTATTACCAGGGTTTAGGGAAAAGCGAGAACTGAGAAGTTACCGCTTAATGAGTACACAGTTTCTATTTGAAGTCATGAAAGTTTTTGGAAATTTTGGCAATGCACAGTGATGATTGGTACAACTACACTGTAAATGTAGTTAATGGTACTGAACTGCATATGTTAAAATTTTAAAATCCTGTGTAATACACATTTTATCACAATAAAAATATTTCTTGAAATTAATATAGCTAAAATGTTATGTTGTTTGATATGAGTTGCTAAGCAAGTGATATTTGCCTTTGTTAGTAGTATAAAAATCATAATCACATATAGAAATTTCTAGGTAGTATTAAGACCCTCTAAAAGTAGAATAGGTGAGCAATAAATTTGAATGAAAAAGTTAATGAGCAAATTTATGAATAAATGAGTAAAGACACTATGCAAAGAATTTTTAAAGTCTTATTTCTGACAAGATAAGATTTTTATTTTGTTGTTGTTGTTTTAAAACCATATTCTATGACTATTGATTTATCATAACTGAGAATTTCTAAGTGAAATTTAGTTGACAAAGTATATTTTTAAAATAATAATGTTTGTTAAGATTGGGATGCTCTAAAGAAGGTTTGTTGCTAATCATTTTTAAAAATAATACTCTATTGAATGTTAAGCTGTCCCATTGGGATGTTATATGTAAAATCTCAATAAGCCCAAGGCTATTCCTTATAAATTAAATTTATTTGTTTTATTTCACTCAACTACTCAATAAAAATGAGTATACTAGCATGTATTGCCACTTATTAAAACACCAAACACCTCTTACAGAAGCAGATTTATCACTATGCCAAAAAGTTAATTGCTTGTTACATTGTGTTAAGAAAAAAATGTGAATTCGTTCTCTAACCATTTTTAATGCTATGAATAAAAAGCATTTAAACACTTCTTCCATTTTATTTAGATTCCCTTTGAAATAAGCAGACATGTTTCCTAAAGGAAAACAAAGAACAGTCAAATTTCAGTTTTTATTTGCTTAACATAATATCAAAGAAGCAGAATAATTTTGTACAAATAAGGTTTTTAAATGACATTTGCATGAAGAGACTGAATAGTAACACTATACACTGTAAAACTCTAGAAAATAAAACATCTCATTTGAAAACACAAAATTACACAAAAAGTACATTAAGAATTTTGTCAAAAATGTATTTTAAAAATCTGATAATTTTTTTTGCCTTTCCATATTTGATTTATCATATTCTATATTTTAAATTACCTAAAAAATATTCTTCAAACATAACAACTCAATTACAGCTTTTTATCTCTCTCACTGAATTCTAAGAATAAAAATCTTTGCATAATTATTAGAGGAAAAATTTCAGTATTCGTAGGACATATCTGATCACTAGTATCTGCAAAGACATCTTTTTCCTCAGCTGTTTGTTGCTGTTTCACAGCGATCTACATAAGTCCCATGAAACAGACTAGTGAGATTTGTTAAAGGTTGTGACCATCCTAAGTCATATGTTTCCTCTACATCGTCTTCCCATGGAAACCCTGACACATCACCTGCCCTCATGCTTCCATGTACCTCTTTCTCACAACTCCATTATGAAACTTTTTCTTTGCTTTTTGTCTCTCACAAAATTCAATCATTTCTGTATTTCACTTCAAGAATCAACATGTGGTCTCTGATTTATCTATCTGGATCATGACTACAGATCTGTAGATTCCTGGACCAGGTAAGCAACAGACAAGTTGATGTGATTCACTAGACAAGATGGCAAAAGAACATGCTAGGACACCAGCAGAAACACAGGACCAGCTGGACACACGTGCAAAAATAAGCACTGACAAACACAATTCCAATTTCCATTCCCTAGCTTCTTGAACATAATCTTGTACTGAAAATAACTGAATGAATGCATGTGTACATGAATGATCTATAGTACCATCTTAAAATTTACTTTAGGAGTAAGTTATATGGAGTACATACACTCTGCTGTCGAGGAAAATAATCACACCTAGTCTCTTTCGCTTGCAATGTGAGACGCTGCAGTTTTAAAGTTCTCTATTAGAATTTCATCCTATGGTTCTTTTGGCTAGGTGCAAACTAACGTGCATTGTACAGAATAAGATATACTGATGGCTAAATAGCATTGAACCATGGCTAAAATGAGAGCAGAAGAACTTTAGACATATTTAAAGCATTGTTACTGGGGCTGGGGATTTAGCTTGCAAGCGCGCAGTCGTGAGTTCGATCCCTGGTACTGCTTAAAAAAAAAAAAAAAGATTAAGAATTGTTACTAAGACCCATCAGTTACAAACTTTTAAAAGTAACATAGTATTTCTATAGGAAGCCATGTCTACGAGAATAAGCCACTTTAATCCCTTCTACATAGGCAGTTGCTTAAAATCTTACAATATTAAGAGTGTCACATTTTTTCTAGTTACTAGTAGATTCTGCAGGTAATTTGTCTATTCATCAAATCATGTGTAACAATGTTTGTAATACCATTGCAATCATCATGTTTAAATACAACAAATTTATCAAGAAGAAATATTTCCTGTTATTATCTGACTATAATCTTACACTACTCAAGTTTGCAGCTACAGTTTTTTTAAAGGGAGGTTAAAACACCTGCCTTACTTTTACAAACCAAAAAAAAAAAAAAAGTACATAAATGGATCAGAGAATAAAATCACATCCAAAGTATAAAAAGCCAATGCTTTCCTAGAATTCTTCATGGTAAAACATAGACTGTAATTATTTTCCTACATTCACTATGACACTATTAGATACTAAATATTCCTTCTTGGAATAAATTTGAATTTGAAACAATTCATCTTTTTTCCAAATAGCTGGCACAATGCATAAACAGAAAGTTTGTGTGGTTTAAGATAAACAATATACCACGTGAACTTTGATTTATTATGCAATTTATCTCTTTCTCCTATACATAATTCAGAACCATAGAAGACAGTTCCCATACCATTAATATCTTCTAGCTCTTTTTGGTTTTAAGGCTATGATCATTTTTAAATGTTTCAAATGTATGCCATTTATCATTAATATTATAGTGGCATCATTGCTATTTTAAACTCTAATATCTAGGAGTTCATAACTTGGCACATAAGCCTTGCTAGATGATGATGAAGAAACTTTGCTTGTTATTGCCTAGTTTTGGAGTAATGTTTCAAAAGAAAAAAAAATAAAATGAAACCTAGTAATTTCCCAGTTGAGAAATATGTGAAATATTTTAAATGACTTAGGATATATATGAAATTCCTTTTTTGGAAGTTAATCACATAAGACTTCAGCACTCAAGATCTATAGAGATTAGGTAAATGCTAAAAAAAAATCAGATGTAGATGTACTTGAAATAAGATTAATCCGACTTAACAAATCTACTCTGGATGCAACTTGTAACTTTTAGATGAGATTTTAGAAATTGTTTTGTATTCACCAGTCAGTAATTTTTAATGTCTGCTATATATTGTATGGGCTAAGATTACAAAAATCAAAAGAGTTCTACTCTCAGCATATTGATAATGCTTAACAGGTCTAATCATATTTTTAATTCATCATAAATGTGCAATTTCTACAAAGGTGCAATAAAACACATTTTTTCATTATCTGATAATATTTTTAAAATTCCAAAGTATAAAACTTAATGAATTTATACATAGGCTATCCCTCACTGATGTGAAAAAATTCCTCCAAATGGGTGCAATGAACTCCCCAGAATCATATTCCCTTTGTTATCTGTAATTTTGCTTTCTGTGGTTTCAGTTACATGTTGACTGAGTCAGAAAATATTACATGAAAATTCCAGAAATGAACAATTCTTAAATCTTAAATTTTGCACTATCCTGAGTATTATGATAAAAATCTCACAGTATTCTATTTTACATGAATCATTCTTTTCACTAGAGTATCCACACTGTATATATACACTGTCAGTCATTGAGTAGCCATTTTGGTTATGGGATCTCCTGTCACCATATCAAATTACTTTTGTTTAAGTAACCCTTATTTCATTTAATGATGGCCCAACTAAAGAGCAGTGATGCTGGCAACTTATATACACTAGACAGATGTCCTAAAATGCTTTCCACAAAGCAAAAGTTTTCATTTAATAAAGAAAGAAAAAATTATTAGTTAAGGTCAACAATAAGAACAAATTTTCTACCTGAGAAATTACGGAGATAAAAGAGATTCGGGCTAGTTTTGCTACTGCATGTCAAACTTCCAAGGTTATGCCAACAGTATAAGTGCATAGTTAAGATGGAAAAAGCATTAAATATATATGTATATACATATATACATGTATATATATATATATATGGATACAAAAAATAATAGTAAAAAAGTTAGTTCTGTGTTTTCAGAGAGGATCCTCAAATGTGATCTCTGTAGACAAGATGGGAACTACCATATCTACAAGATCACAGAATTGAGACTAAAACTCAGGTCTGACTTAAAATCACTGTACTTTCCACAGTACCACACTGCTTCTGTACAAAGGCTTACGGCTCCTTCTTTGTATAATTTAGATGAAAAGGCTGTCTGAAAATTTGGCAGCCTTTCTGTATTTATCATTTATAAATTTCTTATCTGTACCTACTTGATTTTAAATTTCTGTGATGAACCATGTAATAAAAACATAACAAAAATGGGATATATGAGAAACTTTTCTAAAACTGTAAATTTTATCTGCTCTTTCAATCTGAAAACAGTTGGTCATAACAATGATGATTTTAAGTATTAAATGTTGAGATATTCAGTCACAAATTCATAAGCAAAATGGCTGGTCTCAAAAGAATGGTGAGAAAAAATAAAAGGGTATTAATGAATTCAGCCATACTGAAAATAGTTAAAATCCAAGTCACCAAATATTTCCATTATGTAGTCTCCCAATAGTCTGTCGGACAGCTACAAAACTCCCAAACTGCTCTTGAGTGTTCAACTACAGATTATAAATATTGTTCATTTTTCTTCAGAAAAGTACATTTTTGAAATAATATATATATTATAATAAAAATTTCTCATATCACAATTTATCTTCAACAAATAGTGCAATGGGAAAGCCAAATGTTTATAACAACCCTGTTTGAGAACCAAGATGGTCTAGGAATTAAAGCATAGAAAATTATGATTGGGAGGGGCTAAGAGATGACTGGATAGCATTAGAGTTTGGGTGTGCAGCTGGGAAAAAGAGAGGACAGAGACCCAGAGGAAGAAACAAGAAAGACAAATGCAGTCAGAATTATTCTCTATGCCAATTAAGTCCCTCTAGGGAGCTGAAGGCCAGTGAGGAAAAACACTGCGAAATAGAAGGACAGTGGGTTTGAGAGGTATCCTGCAGGACATTTTCTGTGGTTTCTGTGTGCTACTTAGGGATTCATCTTGGAAATTCCTCCACACACAATCAAAAACTTTCTTAAAAATTACAAACCGTAGACTAGGGATACAGTTCAACAGTACAGCACCTGGTAGGCAAGCACAAACTTCTGAGTGTGATTCCCAGTATTAAAAAAAAAAAAAATTACAAACTGTTTCTTTTCTCAAGAAAGCTCACAATGTTGAAAGATGGTGCTTTTGATTTCTTTCCATGTGTTGTTCGGTCTGAGAAAGTCTAGTGGGGTCAGACATCCAGTGTCATATTTTCCTCATGACCTTTTCTGTTCCTCAACGTAAGGTCTAGTGCCATTCATTTTTAAATGTCCTTTGGTGCTTAGTCCTTAGAGCTATGTATTTACATACAGTGAGTTATCACTAAAATACACCAAAGAGCTGCAGCCTTCCTAGGGTTTCCAATTGCAGAGGTCATCTCAACTTCAGCATTTGTATATTTTAGAAGAAAATACACTCTAAATGAACCTTGACCTATGACGACCACCTGAGTTTCTGTATGCAACTTTCAAATTTTGCTTAGCTGGGGTTCTTCTAAGTACTCTGAGACCAATAATCAGAAGAAATAATAAAGCACATGAGGAAAAGAATGCTAAATGGGAAAACAAGTCAAAAAGCCCAAATTGTCATTGTTTTTCATCCCGCTTCCTAGAAATGCACAGGCAACGGAGAAGCTTCTGTAAAGCTTGTGTGGGGCAATTACACCTCTTAGGGCACAGTATCTTCCCAGAGCCGCACCATTCACTGCGAGGCAAGGAGTTTACTTATTGTGAAGCATATTATTTCCTCTACAGGTATCCCACAAGTACTGTCTTAAACTTCCTGGGTAAAGAATAACCCTGGCTGGAAGTCAGAGTCTTCCTCCCAATGCAGCAGTCAACTTTTCTAATTATCATCTGACATTATGAAGTAATTGTTTAGCCTAATTCCCCTGCTCCTCAAGGTTCATACTGCTCAAAAATGTATGCTCCTGACTCTAATGTATACATAATAGATAAATCTATACTAACAAAACCTAGTATTATCTTCTACTTTCAAAAATAATGGCGTAATTCTCAGTAGATGCTACATTTTATGGCTCAGAGGCTGCAAATTTCAACAGCACAAATGCAAGTTCAACAAGATTTGGCCTTTAATAAACTAAATTTTTAATTTATCATATATATATATATACACACACACACATCTATATATTCATTCCGTTTTCCTTTTTTGCTAACTCGCTGGCTCTTAACTTGTCTCAGATACTTTATGAAGCTGCTTTGGGAACCCTCTCTCCAGGATATTTGAATGCTCTCAAAATAAATTTTCCATATAGTTCAGGAGCGTTTATAGAACTGCTGAAGCTTCTCATGGCATCTCTGCTAAAAAAAAATCTCTGTATTAGAGCCAACTGCATTCTCTTTTGTAACTACTAAACAAGGTCTGTTTATTTATGGGCAAGTTTATAAGCTGCTAAAGTTCTATCTCTGGTGCAGACACCAAACACAGCAATTCTATTCTAAGATATTCAAGAAACTATACTATGAAATACCTCTAGTGAAACTAGTTTCTGTGACACATGCTGATGTAAAATAATTTAAACTAGTACAATGTCTTACTTAAATTATTTTAAAAGCAAATCCAGGAGCAGTATGGGGAAGCTGGGTGAGATGAGAACAATGCCTTTAAATTTCCACTTAGTGATGTGCTAAGTGAAATGAAAAGCATTTGCTTTAACCTTAGTTAACCTTTTCCTCCTAAGCTCAATTTCCATACTCTGTAAATGTCTTAAAATAAGTGAAATTATTTCATTTATATTTTTTCCACCCTACACCTGTAAGTGAGGCAGAATCAAATGTGTACCATCTCATTCCATTAACTACTCTGTGGAATCCAACACCATAATTTTGTATCCTAAGAGAACTGACATGAAGGCAATATATCCATCAAAGGGTCTTATATTAAATATAAATTTCTTTGCTATTTCAGATAAAAGGGAAAGTTATTTAATTCATTTCAAATTCAACAAACATTTGTGAGTATGAAAACACACAGGGCTAGGAAATGGAGAGAAAAGAATACAAAGATTCCTGGAGGATGCATGTCTCCCCTCAAGAATCTACTACCCTATACACATGGTACATTCAGAGCAGGGAAGAATGCAAGTTGTAGCTGAGGTCCACAAAGGGGGGAGATGTTAATGACTATGGAAGATGTATAAGGTTTCATGGACAAGGGAAAATTTGAGCTGGTTGAAAGATGTAACTTTGCTGGTGTGACAGGGAAAAGAGACTCATAGAACAGCTATGTGATTTGTAGAGTCAGTACAAAATGATTAAACATTAAGAATTAAGAGGATGACAGCAAAGTATTAAACTAAGTTCAGAGGCTAGTGAGACTCATAGGGTACAGGACAGTGAAGCTGGCCTGGTAGATTAGATGATCAGCATTTTAGCATGGGCATCAGTGGAGGGAGCACAGAGAGTGCTGGTGCAAAGGCACCCAGTGACAACCACCAAATACGTCAGAGCAACTATAGAAGACAGGATGATTCTTACATTAACATAGGAAGGCAATGTTAATCACACTTTGGAAATGTGAGACACTAGGTACTTGCAGAAAGTAGGCAGAAGTTAAAAATTAAACACATCCCAGAATATGGATTCCTTCATTATGTATAAGCCTAGATGTAAAGTGAGTAGGTTTGTTACAGAAACTGTCACCTTGCCTGCCAGTGATTTGAGGAAAAGAGGTGGACTGGAAGAATGATGTGCATTGGCTTTTTCCAATTTACCTCCAATTGAACTGCGAAAGTTAAAAGAAAACTGAGGGAGTAAGTTTTAAAACATGAAAATAGACATTTTTTCGGTGTGGCATAATATTGCAAATTCTCTGCCTTTCTCTCTTTTTTAGTAAGACCAAATTGTTAGACAGTGCCCTGACAAAAGTCTCCAGATTAGCAACAATTCTACTGACATTGTTTTGTTTACACTACACATGCTTTCAGTTTTACAGTTCAGTAGCAAGGAGAGCTGCACAGCTCCTCACATTAGCCCTGAAGCTACTTTAAGCTACAAATGGCTGCTCTGTAAGCATTGGAACAAATTCTCTGTAGTCCCCATAGCAATCCCATGGAATGCAGTTTCCTGCTGGTTGGTTACACTGCATCAGAATAATGATAATATGAGGAGGATAGCCTACTAGATTATGCAATGAAACAAAACGCACACACCACAGTCCAACTAGAAAGACTTCAACTTTCTCTTCTGCAATTAAGGTTTTCTATTTACACAGAAAGGTTGTTTGTGAATAATCCCACCAGGGAGTCCACCCAGCAAAAATAAATCACCCAGTGCTTTCCGACAGGCCAAGCCCAACGGTTGGCATCTACTACAATAAGTATTTGTTGAACAAATGATGAATGTTGACCCATTTATCCAGATTTTTTCTGCCCCTAACCTAACTTACATTCTGCTAAATTTGCCTCTCTTGTTCCATTTATAGAATACTTCAATATATTTTTCCACATTTTAAAACATTCCCTTAAGAATTTTCACGGTTTTATATCAAAAGTGCTATTAAATTCTTAATGCGATAACCATGAAAAGTGAAATTATTGTATTAATTCCCTGTCGACAGTACAGAAGGGAATCAGTGAATTGACGAGTGGAAAAAAACTATCATCTATGCTAGGGAGGAGAAGGGCTGGTTTCTGAGTTAGGCTTTCAGCTCTGCCCCTTCCTAGCTGTGTGGGCCTAAGCCAAGTTCTTCAACCTTACTGTGCCTTGATTTCTGCAAACCTGGGCTGTGCAGAAAAATTACTCTAACTAGTCACTGTGAAAATAAAACACTGTGATACACTTAGTACAGCACTTGGCATATGGTAAATCATCAATAAATTCCATTTACAACTCTTATCCTAGTAATAGCAACCAGGATATTGTATCCCTGTAATTTTTTTTAAAAACTATTCATTTAAAGGATATTTTAAATATTTCCAAAATGTAGAGCTTTATGAATTCTAAAATGAGTTTAGAAGGTAACCAGGAAAACCATTTGTGACTGGAAAATAATTTCTTCTTAAACAGAAGATCTATTTAAGAACATGATTCGAGATTGATTACATAAAACAAATAGTTTTCATTTTGAATCCCTTGGTAAATTCTCTATTTCATTTTCCAATAAGTAAAATGTCTTAACAAAATTAAAATCTTTCTAATATTTCCTTGCAACCATAACGTGTAATTTAACATTTACTGATAGAATTCAAATATAGTGTTTCCATACTTTGCTGTAGAAGAGAAAAACAGTAATAAGAAAACTTTTGGTTCTCTGACAATTGTCTGCTTCAAAAGACAAATCAGAGAACACATGGATTTTCACAAGTACTGAATTAAAACTGCACATCAAGCCTTATTATCACGGTGAAATATTTGGCTGTGTAAAAACCAACAGACAAGCGCTTTCTTAAAAGAATTCTGTCATTTCTTTACTGCCCATAACCTGCTGGCTTCCCAATG
Organism: Dolichotis patagonum; assembly: GCA_004027295.1. Lineage (NCBI taxonomy): Eukaryota > Metazoa > Chordata > Mammalia > Rodentia > Caviidae > Dolichotis > Dolichotis patagonum. The sequence goes on from PVJX010000316.1 coordinate 211,157, forward strand.
CTCCTTTGACAGTATAATCAGTCAATTCAATCAGAGAAATTCTAAAGTACAATGGTAATTTTCTCTCACTTTTTCTTTACACTGTCAGTTCAAGCCACCTGCTGAAAGCATTGATGTGGAACAGCTCAGTATTAGCTCTGAAATTAGTACCAGTCCCCAGTTAAATACCTGGCACATTCAGCACAGGATAGAGACTCTTAACGGCATGTAAGCCCATCAGTGAAATCGGCACATTACTTAAGCTCCTCTTATTCCAAGTCGTTCATACTGACCCTTGGTATCATGACATAAGACTGAAGCAAGCCAGGAACAGAAAATGGGTTCAAAGACATGAATGCAAATATGAAAGATCATTCTCCTACATAAGTATTTTAAGCACGCTGGTAATGTAGCTTATTCTAAAGAAACCTCTAAACTTGATAGCAACCTATTACACTAGGTAAAATATCTAACAAGTTCTCTAAAGTAAGAAATACTGCATTTATAATGAAAGATTTTTTCCCTTTAAATTCAAGTTCACAATTTGCTACTATGTGCACATTTCTCACAGACCCTTAAACAGAGTAAAGTACGGTTACCTCTGGTGTCCTATGTCCTATGTGTCCAGCACCTTGCCTGGCCTGCCGAGCTCAGCAGGTAGGTCTATGAGCACTGACTGAAGCCACTAGGATGAAAGGCATTTACTATATCCTCTCAGAGGGTCGTCAATGGACAACCTGTACAAGATTTATGCTTTAAATAATAAATGAACTAAACACCTTGAGGTAATTGGCTGTGAGAAGCTTCACAATAGGCCAGATAGCTTGTCGGAACAAAGTAAAATAAGATTAAATAATGAATGAGGAGTGCAGAGGATTCTGAACCAAACTAATACTGTGTGGCTTAAAAAAAAATGAGAGTAGTTGGCGAAGCAGGTTTTCATGATTTCAAGAGGCGTCGCTGGGACATCCTCTTTGCTTGTTCACAGTAATGATTTCAAAGATCCATATTTTTCTAGATTTCCCACATAGGGTACAGAGCAGTCAGTTCTGCCACTTCAAGTAAAGGCCTGCTGAGTGATGAAAAGTTGTCCACAATCTATGTCAGGCTCAATTCTATGTGCAGTTTGTAAAGACAAAACCAACATCTGATGATGTCAGGGGAAACATATCAGAGTAAATTTCTGAAAAATAATGTTTCTGACATATGTACAGATTTAATACCATCTGCCACCACAGGGACCAATAAAGAGTGGCTCTGTCAAGCAGCTTTCCAAGTGAGTTGTGGTATAGACACTCCTGGGTCTCTTGTTTTGTGTTTTATAAACAAGAAGTTGATGATGTTTGGTGTCTAGCTGTGGAGAGAAGATATTGTAGCAACAGGATAAAGAAAGGATGAGAAGAGTCTAAAAGGAAATGGAAGCAAAATCTGGGCTCATTTTGAATTAACACCATTTAGTCCATGTAAATGGATGCCATTTACAGCATAGTTTTTGAAATAAGTTGTATATAGCTTTCTCTATCAACTATTTAAAAATATCAGAGGACTAAATGGTGTTAATTCAAAATGGTATAACAGTCTTGGGATATTAAATAAAAACATCCTCGCCAGTGAGAGATGCACTTTAAAGTACTTAGACTGTAAGGAAATGCTGTTTGGAACTTGCTGCACAATGCAATGGGGGATTAAAGTAGAGGTTAAATAAAATTGGAAAAGTATTAATAATTGTTGAATCGAGATATGAATGCATTCTAGGCACAGTTATTCATTGTTCTACATGGCCCTTTGTTAGATGTTTGAAACATTCCTCCAATAAAAAGTATTCCAAAAATTATAAGAAAGCAAGTATCTAATACTTGTTTCAAAAAGTAAAATACTTTTCAAAAATTATAAATAAACAAGTATCTAATAGCACTAAATCAATACAAATGATTTAATATCAAAGGCTCATTTTCAGGATTTGCAAACTTCATTCAGAAAAGAGGCATCACATCCTGCTTCGTGCCCCATGTGGTGCCCGCCATCCAGAAATGCAAAGCATAGGACATTGCGCCCATCTCAGCAGAAGCATGGCTGCTCTGGCCTCCTGTGAGACAGCAAACAGCTCTGAGACAGAACTCCTCAGTATTCAGGGCTCAGGGTTAATATCACCTCCTCACAGAAGCCATTCCCATTCTCTGTCCCTTTCATATGCAACGTTTCTCTCACTACTGTTCACCACCTCAACTCTTACCTATTTTCTTTCATAGTAATTATAGTTTGTAATTATTTTACTTGTCCATTTACTCATTACTTGCATTCTCTATCACAAAAAAATAGGAACTGTCTTTTCAATTCTCTCATATTTAATGACTGTAGGTGTCATGCTTTATGAGGGTGGCCCCAGGCCTCATGTATTTGCATTGTGCATTTGTGATTGGTTCATAATCTAGTGCTTGGATTGGTGGTGTCAGTACTACACCCTCCTAGAGGTAGAGCCAGGATGTGATGTAATGGCAGGAAGAAGGTGTGTCTCTCTCTCTTGCGGGTTTCCTGCTTGCTGTTTGCAGCCACCATGAACTGTGGCCCCGCCATGCCAGCCTGCCTTGGAGCCAACTGAGTATGGACTGAAACCTCCAAAAACTGTAAGAAATAAACCTTTCCTTTCCCAACTTTGGGCATCAGGTATTTTGTCTCAGCGACGAGTAGAAAGTAACTAAGACAGAATTTGGTCCCAGGAGTGGGGTCATTGCTGTGACTATACCTGACCATGTTTTTTGAAAGGCTTTGGAAATGGCTTGTGGGCAGAGTTTGGAAAGGTTCGGATATGTTGCCTGGATGCATAGAGCTGGAGCAGCTTAGGCTGTTCTGTAGATGAGATTCTGGTCAGAGTTCAGAAGACCAGAGGCTAAAAGAAAGCCTGATGGTAAAGACCAGGCTTGGGAGGTTTCTGCTGGGAAGAAGGACTGCATTGGTTGTTGGACTCCCTATGATGTGTGTTATGGCTTGGCAAAAAGTTTGTCTGCATTTTGCTCATGCCCAGAGACTTTGCCTGAGACTAAGGGTAATTGACTGATTAATCTGGCAAAGGAAATTTCAAGGCAGTCAAATGTTTAGGCTCTGGCATGGCTATTGTTGGGGGCTTTCAGCCAGATCTATGTTGCAAATCAAGAGCAAAGGGCCCAGCAGGATAATTTAAAACACTGTGAGTTTGGCCAGAAGGAAAACTCCAGTAAAGATGTGGATTGTAAAGATAGAGCTGAGACTTTGATTGCTGAGAAGAAACAGAGAGATAAGAAAGATGGCCACCGGGCATCCCAAGAAGCAGCGGATCTCTACCCTTTGCAGCCCCAAAACTGCAAAAGTGAAAGAATTTTCTCAGATGAGAAAGCTTCAGAGCACAATGCTCCAGAATGGCACAGGAGGCCACATGAGGTTCCAGAATGGTGGCAACCACATGAGGTTCCAGAATGGCGGCAACATAGAAACGCTTTTCTTCACAATCAGGTAAACAGAGCCCAGCAATCCAGACACTGGACCCCTACAGCCAAGAGAGAGAAAAGCCTGGCTACTGCTCCAGCTGGCAGCAGACCTTGGCGGCATCCACAAGGTGCTGATTTTAGGTGCAAGGAAAATGCACAAATTCTGTGGGTACGAAGGCTTCCATCTCAATTGCAAAGGGCCTGGGAGGCCAAGCAGTGTGCCCTGCAATATGTAAACATGTAAGTGTGAAGCCAAAGGTGCAATGGAGACCCCAGAAGTTTGGAAAAGCCAAGAACATGGATTCTCCAAGGAAAGCTGCAAAAACTGAGCAGAGAAGGTTTAATAGAAAAGCTGCAGGAGCTGAAATCCCTGGAAGGGCACTGGGGGTGGAATCACACAAGCCTTTTAGAGCTTGCAACTAGATTGCTTCAAATGCTGAGCATGGAACTCTAGGACTTTGCTTCAAATGCTGAGCATGGAACTCTAGGACTTAATGTTCACCCTGCTGGATGTTGGACTTGCCTTGTTTCCAATGCTTTATATTCCCCCATTTGTAACTTTTGGAATGGTAATGTTTATTTTGTGCCTTTGCATTTCAGAAATGTTTAACCTTGTTTCACTTGTACAGGGGGTTACAGTTAAGAGTTTGCCATAGATATTGGAGGAGACTTGGGACTTGGACTTCTCAGCATCGCTGAAAATGTTAGGACTTTGGCAACTTTTGGAGATGGACTAAATGTCTTTCATATAAAGGCTGTACATGAGTCTTTGGGGGCCAGGGGTGGAATGTCATGGTTTATGTGGGTGGCCCCCAGGACTCATGTATTTGCATTGTGCATTTGTGATTGGTTCACTGTCTAGTGCTTGGATTGGTGGTGTCAATGCTACACCCGGCTAGGGGGTGGAGCCAGGATGTGATGTAATGGCAGGAAGAAGGTGTGTCTCTCTTTTCTTGACGGTTTCTACCTTGCTGTTTGCAGCCACCATGAACTGCGGCTCCGCCATACCACCCTGCCTTGGAGCCAACTGAGTATGGACTGAAACCTCCAAAAACTGTAAGAAATAAACTTTTCCTTTCCCAACTTTAGGTATCAGGTATTTCGTCTCAGCGACGAGTAGAAAGTAACTAAGACAGTACGGTTAAAACTTTTAATTCCTTTTCTAACACCTTCCACTACTCTTAAATCTATCACGATCTCGATTCCCTATTTCAACGTAGATAAATACATTTAAAAGTGTAGAACCACTTTTTAAAATACATATCAGCATACCAAGTACACAGACTCATTAATACACTGGTATTTTCATTCTTGAATTAATTTTCTTAGGCACATAGTTTTTGATTAGAAGAAAGTGGAAGAAAATTTTAGCTTTGCTATAAGATACATTGGTGTTTTAACTTCTTTTTAATAGCTATACAAACCTGGGCAAGTTAGTTAATATTTCTGATCCTTACTGTCTATCTCTATACCATGGATAAGATATTGCTAAATTTACAATGTGTTCAGAAGCCAAAAATTTATCATAAATATCACACTTAGGATAATACCTGGCATACAGTATGCTCTGAAAAAAATATGCTCTGAATCTCCATGATATTCTGCCTTCTAATACTGTCAGAAGAATTTATATAAGAAATACTAAAATTTTACATGAAAAGATGACTTTAGCCTTTAGATTTAGAGACTACATTTAAATTACTTAACATACTCAAACTTGATTAGAAAAAGCCAAAGTCATCATCAGAATTGCATGACCTTGTTTTAAGACTAGTGGTGGTGAACTTATGGCACATGCATTATTGTGTTTTTCTGTTAAGCCAAAAGATGTTCATGTGTGAAATGTTCGTGTTCATATATGAGATGTTTTTTTCTAAACCAAAACCTCAGTATTCAGATTTAATTGCAGTGTTGGGACTTTGTGCTGAATCAGTGAGTTTGGCATTGCAGTTTGGCACTTGGTCTCTAAAAGATTCACTATCACTTTGGCACTTGGTCTCTAAAAGATTCACTATCACTTTTCTAGATAGTGAATGAACACACAAACATGCTCGTCACTTTCCATTGATGACCAATGCATGGGAATTTTATATATTTAATTAGACTTTGGATTTTTCTAATATATGCTCAAGAACATACTTCCCCAATGTGCTCTACAATCACGACTAGGCAGATAGCTGAGTGAACAAAGCAAATTACTTGTAGAAACAGAGTATTTTACCTAGAAAAGCAATGCCCACAGGCCACTGCCATCAGCAAGTGGTCCCATGTTGAACCTTAAAGGAGAAACCAATGACTGAGGAAGTTTCTATACCACTGTGTAAGGCTGACCTGACCACAGAGATGTTCCTTAGGTTCTAAGAGTTCTTACAAAATAAAAACTAAAACAAACAAAAAGCAACAAACATTAGAAATAACAGAATCTTTCTTTGTAAAGATAGAGCCACAGACTTTTTCTCTGGCTCACAGTTAATCCAACTATCAATTTAAAACTTTCAGTAAATCTAAAACAATACAACAGCTATCACTTTTTGACTACCTGTTTTCTAGACACTTTGTCAAATGGTCTTAATGTCTCAAAGTGAATTAACCCGAAAAGAAAGATTTATACTACCATTTTATAATTAAATGGAGGCCCAGACAATATTATAGTTGGATGATCTTGCTTATTAATAAATGTAAAAGCCTGGATTAGAATCAAGGTCTTATTGGATTCAAAACATGTTTTCTTTTTTTATATACTTGACTATTAACATTTAAAGACTGAAAAAGAAGTTTTCAATTTAGGACATATTTTCATAATGTGAGTTACATTTAACTCACTATGACTTTATAATATGTATAATATTGAAATAACAATTTCTTAATAGTGGAGTACTCAATTCTTGGACAAGAACAGCTAATACGCATACTATTAGATCAATTTTGTATGTCTGTATCTGGCAATCTAAGCAACCCTTTTGAAGGTAACGCAATATGCAATATTAGAATCATTGTTAAAGTCCTACTATCATGTTTTGAAAATCTATATTGTTATTGGTTTGAGTTTGTTGTTGTTGTTTGTCTCTTTTGCTCTATTTTTCTTTTCTGTAAATAAAAACAGTGAAGTAGTCAAGAAGTAGGTTCTAGTCTTTAATATCACTAGCTGTTACACACACATTTATACATGCAGCCATCAATTAAGAAAGAATAAAGATGCTGATACAAATTCTGAATAAAAAAATCTAAAGTTGACTACATTCCCATAATTCCATGAGAAAATATTTTATTTGCTGCAATAGCAGCCATACTCCCCAAATCAAAAGATGTCTTACTACTATCAATCCAGTGCAAGTCCAAGAGTTAAAGTGATTCTGGTGCTAAATGCATTGCGAATATATGGTACATAGCTTTAGGAAAGGATCTATAATATATGCAAAATTAAATAGGGAATTACAGAGAGTTCTTCAAGAGAGTGCATCTGCTAAGCACAATGAAGCATACCTATAATCCCAGCACTTGGGAAGCAGCTTTAGGCAGGAGGATCTCCAGGAGTTCCAGGCAAGCCTACAGAGTGAGTTCAAGGCCAGCCCTAACAACACAGCAAGAAAGAAAAGGAGACCAAAACTTACCTAAGGGCCCAGGGGTGTAGCTCAGTGGCACAGTGCCTACCTAGCAAGTGTGAGGCCCTGACTTTGATACCTAGTACCAAAAAAAAAAAAGTCTTATCCAAGAATCCCTTTCCTTGTCACAATATAGCCTGAGTAATCCTTATATGAAATACTTGGGACCCAAAGTGTTGAGGTGTTCCTGATTTGGGATACTTTAGGACTTGAGGATACTTTCATATATACAAAGTGATATCTTGGGGATAGAATCCAATGAGTCTAAATACAAAATTCAATTATGTTTCATATATACATTATACACATTGTCTGAAGTATTTTATATGATATTTTTAGCAAGTCTGCATCTAGATTGTGACCTGTCACATGAGGTCAAGTGTGGAATTATTCACTTGTGGCTTCTTTTTAGTGCTCAAAAAGTTCCAAGCTTTGGAACATTTCAGGCTTTAAGGATGTTCCACGTGTAACAGACTAAAAGTGAAATATTTCCTTAAGGTACTTCACTTTAGGACCTTTGTACCAGCTCCTTCTTCCTTCGGGATGATTTTTTCATTCATTTTTCAAAGTATTTTTCTCTGACGCAAGCCTCCACTGGGATCTTCAGGCCTGCCATGTATATCCTATCTCTGGAGCATCTCATACTGACAATCACTGGCCTATACAATTTTCTCCTTTAATTTGCTTTTCAAGGTTCTATCACCTGAAATCCTTAGGTTTTTAGTTGGTTTACATGTTTCCCCCACTGGAGAGTCCACTAGAACAAAGTTCTCTACCAAGTAGTACCCAGAACAATGATCATGGTCTCTGAACCAATATGTACATGAAAGTAATGGTCTTCAAGCTTCAGCACAATCATGTGGAGTGCTGGATAAAACACATTTCTTCAGCCAACCTGAAGTATCTTAGTTAGTAGTTTTTAGGCTAGGCCTAATAATTCATCTTCAATAATACTAGTGTAAGAAATGAATAAAGATTAACATGGCTCATAACACAACTGATTTTTTGTGGTTGTTGTTTTTGGTTTTGGGTATTTTTTTTTTTTTGGTACAGGGAAATCAAACTACAGATCTTGTGCTTGCCAGGCAGGCACTGTGGCACTGGGCTACCTTCCCAGTCCCTGATTCTTTCTTAACAGGCTTCCTTTGCTTGGTGATTCTACATATATAGAACAAATAGACTCATTCCCAAAAAACAACTGTTATCTTAAAGTTTTTTTGGTAAAATTACAAATATAAGATTTAAGCCCCTCTTTTACTTTTGATATGTAATTAGTATATTTTATCTGCAATGGTTTTCACAGGCCCATGTGCTAAAGGCATGATCCCAGTCTATGGCTTTATTAGGAGATAGCAGAAACTTCAGGCAGTGGGGCCTGGTGGGAAGTTAGGTCACTGTGGTAGATTGATAACTAGTGGTCAACATGTAACACCCGGCTGAATGAAATCGGTGTAGTGCTGGTTGTAGAGAGCCCACCCGAGGATTGTTGCCAACAGCAAAGAAAGAGAACTGGAAGGGAAGACAGTGTGCTGTTGATTCTCTTGGAGAAGCTTGTCACTGTGGTTTTCCTGATATAAACTCAGTTGTTCCCATTGTCAGAGGAGCCTGGGACCTTGCTGTTGCCGAGGATAGCTGCAGTTCACTTTGGGGAGCACTGGTCCTTGAGCATTACTTCCTAGATCTAGTGTAGATCCCTCAGCCTGCTGGCACAGATCCTTTATCCCACTGGCTCAGACTTTCTTACTCCTAGCACTAGCCTTCAGGCCTTCCCATTGCAGATCCTTGATATAGACTTACATGAGTCATTGTGGTGAGCCCTAGGCTTCTAGCTGGACTCATTGGAGGACATTTCCAGGCCCTCAGGTGGATACCTTGAGTCTCAAGTATGTTGATAGATTTCCTGCACTCTTTTTTGCTTTTGACTCTTTGGGTGAATATTATAAATTATAAATTATGTGTCCTGTATTAAATTTTTCTTGTAAGTCCTGACTACAACAGTCACTGCCTTACTCACTTTCCTGTTACTGGACAATATACCCAACACTCACAACTTTTAATCAAGGAGAGGTTTATTTTGACTCACAGTTTCAGTCCATGGTCAACTATCTCCAAGTCAGAAATAGGGTGGCAGAGGGACTTGGCATAGGGACATGGCAGAGTAAAGGTGCTCAACCTATAGAAGCCAGGAGAAAGAGAAGGGAGGAGCCAGAGGGAAAAATATACACTTCCAGGTCATGACCCAGTGACCTACCTCCAAGCAGCCCCCACCTCCTAACAGTGCATTCAGTTATCGAACTCATCAATGTAGGAACCCACTGATGAGGACAGTACCTCCAGGAACCAATAACTTTTCACGTTCATGAGAGTTTAGGAAGACAGTTTAGATCTTAACTGTAACAGTCACTGAAAGTATGCTCCTAAAGGCAACATTAGGATGACAGCCCCATCTTCTTCCTTTTCGTTTGCTTCCTGGTCACAATGAGGTGAGCAGTTTTACTCCACTACGTACCCTTGACATACCCCTGGCTTGCCACAGGTCCAAAAGCAATGGGGTCAAATGACCTGCCCTGACACCATCAAATGTACAAGCCAATATAGATTTTTTGGCCTTATAAGCTGATTATCTCAGGTATTTTGTCACAGTGACCAAAAGCCGACTAATAAAGTATATTTTACAAAGCTAGGGCTTACTGAACACTAACTTTTACTTACAGGCACTAATCTAAGTATTCTTTACATGTTATCTTCATGTAGTCTATATACTCTACGAAAAAATATTAAAATCTTCATCTTACAGATGAGATGACTGAATTAATTAACTTGCACAGTAACTTATAAATATGTGGGAATAAATCCAAACCAAGGCAATCTACTTCCAGACCCTGTTTCTTAAACAAATTTCAAGGATTTAACACAAGTTACACATTCCGCAAATAGTATATTCAGAAAATTTCATATAAAATATAGCATTATTCCATGATTCATTGGTCATCTGAACAAGTTTTTAGCAAGTTATTTTTTTCTTCTCTTGCGACCAAAAGAAGATAAGTGATGAATTCTATATTTATACTTCTAATAGGAAATGTGCCATTACGATACCTGAATATTGAAAAATAGAGAGTATATGTGTGAAATACCCCATTTTGTGAATGTTCCTGTACTATAAGAATTTCTTTACCCAAGGACAAGTTCTTTCACCTTCCCATCTGTCCTGTGAATTTTTAAAATTCTGAAACAGGTGGCCTGTTGGAAACCTAAAACCCTGTGGGTACAAAATATGATTAAAATCTGATGTTAGGCTCTGTGATAAAGAAAAGTCCTATGCTTAGGTAGGAGTTTCTAAGTAACCTGCAAAATGTGTCAAAGATAATTTGAACCTTACATAAGTAAAACCCCTACAATTCTAGATCAGCATATGCTTTGGCAAACTTTTGCTTGCTCGATATCCCCATAGAAAACTGTACTAACACTGACATGCCAATATCACAAAGAGTACAAAATGACCAAATAACCAATTCTTCAAGGTCTGAGGATTGTTTTATTACTGTTCTTTTTTCCTCCTTTTTAAACAGAGTTCCAGAGCACTAGATTATTAGTTTTCCTCTTGATTCTATGTTTGGTAAGTATTACTACAGTTCCTCAAGCAATATTTATAAATACTGAATTAATGACTCAATAAAATCAGTTAATAATGAAAGCTGAGTTCCAGAACTGCATATTTCAGAGCTCACAGAAACTATATTACTCAGAGAAATCTCAGCAATGATTATAGTTCATATAAATGCCAACAGAATGTAACTTTTCCAGAAACCAAAATGCACAACAGAATTGAAAGGTTACTTGTCAGGAACCTCTTACCTCTTTACATTTGTAATAGAAAGAATATGATTTAAAAAATATAATCCATTGGTTTCTTAGAAAAGATGGAAGGAGTTTAATTGAAATCTAGTTAGTACTCAAATCTATGCTGAGTTTCAAGTTTGACACAGCATACTAAGTAATGATCACACAGATAATTAAAATTTTAAATGTTAAATGATTTATATTCTTGTAAATAATTAAGAGAATTTAAAAATCCAAGTAAGGAAATATTCGAAGAGAATATACATTGCCAATCTATCTTTTAGGACAACCATATATGAGAGTATGTTTCTAGAATGTTAGCAGTGCCTTTAATTTAAAAAGCTTTAGCAAACTTACTGAAATTAACCTAAGTTGATTGGCATTCTGATCCAGCAGGTATTAAACACATCAAGGTAAAAACAAGGCCACTGTGACAAATTCAATAGATCAATCTGCAGTGATGCAAACATCCAATAAATTGAAATTTAACTAAAGAATATTGCACAAATGCCAATCCCTTCTACAAAATAAAGGAGTATTCATTTGAGACTGTATTACTTACCATTACTGCCATGAAATCTATAATTGTGTTGTTCTTTGGTTCTACTGCCTTACACTGATTTCTTTCTTTTTAGTGTTCCTATTTTTTTTTTATACTTTGCAGTGCACAAATTGCATCACCTAGGCTTCCCCTTCCTCTTTGTTCATTCAATCATAAATCCTTACTAAGCAGTCATCTATCTTTGCCAAAAAATACAGCTTCCAAAGAAAGTTTTTTTAAGAAGTTTGAATTAATGAATAAATTGCCAGAGTACCTGAAGTCTCTTTAGAGTAGTAAACATATGATAATATTTTAAACATTTGAAAAGTAGCACTATTATTCACCACCATGTTGTTACTGGCATTATCAAAATAAAAATAATGAATACATACAAATATGTCTCATTTACAACACAAAATAAAAAAATAACCTACATACTTTTTCCTAACACATCTACCTGAAAAATCACACCTCACCCTTATGTCTAGTATTAGCTCTGTAAACTGAGGAAAAAGTAGAAATCTCTCTTCCACAGCTGTGTTTTATACATCAGGAAACCATAGCTTAGGTTTATACTTAACAATCTTAAGCAACTAGCAAAATACACTGTGTATAACCAGTGCTCCAAACAAAACTGAAACTATTTGAAAGTATACCTAGGAGAGACAGTCATGATGGCATATGCCTATAATCCCATTACTCTGGGAGGCTGAGACAGAAGGATCTCAAGTTTGAGTCTATCTTGAACAACTTAGCAAGACCCTGTCTCAAAAAAAATTTCTTTTTAAATTTTTTAAAGGGCAGGTACTTCAGTGTGAAAGGGGAAAAATAAAAAAAAAGAAAGAAAATATCTAGGAGAAAAATGTAAATATCTAGTGTAATAACAGGAATGGTTGGGAAGGAGACAAAGGAATTAACAAAAAGAGTGCAGAGGAGTGGTTTAACTGGCTTTAAATATTTCTCTCATGAAGGCAAAAACTGAGCATTGCTACCACAATTCCAATGATTTTAAAGTCATAGACATTTAGGTAACTATACCATATCTGAAACACGACACAGGACAAATGGTGATTTTCCCAAGGCAAACACTTCAAACTTGTATCAGAAAACTATGCTTTATGGGCCAAGTATGGCCTAAACCAGTTTTTGTAGTCTATGGGGTTAATAATAGTTTTATATTTTTAAATGCTTGAAAAGACTGAAAAATAATACTTTGTGACATTTGGAAATTATATTGAACTCAAATTTCAATGTTCTCAAAATCTAATGGAAACAAAATCTAGATCAGGGACACAAATCAATTGCATGTATCTAGCCTGATTGTATGTTGTAGTCAGGGTTTGTGAGGAGGACAAATAGAATCAGGACATGGAATTGATGATATTATTTTATGATGGTCACCCATAGTGAAACACAAGAAAGTAGAGGAAATCTATCTACAATACTAAAGACCCAGAATATTCAGCCAAGGGCCTGGATCCCACAGCAATATCCTGTATGAGTCCAGATGAAGACCTAGAGCTCATGACAATGCCTCCCACGAGTCCAACTGGAGGCCTAGAGCCCATGAGAAGGACTCACTCCTGTTTTATGGATCTGTGCTGCGGAGGGCCCAAAAGTCTGTGGTGGAAGCTAGAAAGTCTATGCCAGCGGGGTGAAGGAACTGTGCTGGCAGGTTGAAGGTTTTACACTGGAGAGGAGAAGTCATGCTCAAATAAGAACCAGGGTTGCCCTGAAAAGTACTACAGTCATCCTCAGCAACACAGAGGTCCCAAGCTCCTCTGATGACAATGGTCGAACTCACACTGGGGAAGCTAGTCATGGTGAGCTCCTCCAGGAGAACTAACAGCTCAAACAGCAACACATAAGAGAACCCACAACGCCTCACTCATCTTCTTCACATCTCTATTTATGCTGGCAACTTTCCTCAGGTGGACCATCTACACTCAGCACCATGCTGATTTAATTCAGCTGGCATTAAGTTGACCACTAGTTTTTAATTCATAACACTGTACAATCCTAAAAAGTAAGTGCATTTGGGAAACTCTGAATGGAAGTCTCAACTGGCCACTTGATAAAGAGAGCCTAGATTTTTTTTTCCTTGAAATGGTAGCAAAATTAATTTGAACATAAGGCAAAACAACTATCTTGTCAACATCTTGCCTGTATCATACTGTTTGTCAGGAAGCATAATAGGACCAGGAGGTTTGGAATCCTTTGCTGAGAGAACCAAAAACAAGTGATGTCATTGCATGTAAATCCCCCATCCCCTTGGGGCATTTATTATCCCTATTTTGGACTAACATCCTTAGCATCTCGAAAATATGAATGGTGTTAGATTTCTGAAATACTTCAAGATCTGTAAATGAAAGAAGCTTTATAAATACAGCATCCTCTAAAACTAAAACTAAAAAAGAAATTATAAAAAAGTAGTAGATTAAATTAACCTAAGGAACAGCAAGGAAACTTTGCTATTGATTCATTCACATATTTATAGTAAGCCAGCATTATAGACAAAAGAGTCAGGAAGCACTTGTCCCTGGGTAAAGGTGACCTATAAACTATGAAGCAGGAGACACCTGGTCAGTGGGCCTCAACACACAGCTTCCAACCATCAGACACTAATCTAGGATAGTGGCACATCACACATTTTCAAAAAGATTATGCACACATTCCTTAGGATCAAAGGTGAGTTAAGGGAAAGTGTAAGTCAAAAGCATAAAGCAACAGAAAACCCATGACAGACCAACTAATCTCATACCAACAGCAGTGCTACATCCATCAGCTCAGCTGTCAGCACAGTCAATTGGGGACCTGGTTTGCTTTAGAAATAGCTCCAGTAGTTTACTGCCAAGGATTCAGGAGCTAAAATGGAAATCTAAATTAGGACACAGTAGCAGCATAAAGGAAAGAGAGAAGGCCAACCCAACCTAGGCTCTTCCATAATAAAGTCCCTAAATAATATTTGCACAAAGGGTTCTGATTTAGATAGCATCTGGGACTCTGAATGAAGCTCTCTACTGATACCACATTTAAACAACAGGAAGGATAACTGTTACAAGTGATAACCCCATAAGAACTTGGAAAATCAGTCATAAAAATTTTGAAGGTGATAAACAAATAGAATAGTAACCCAGTTAGCAGCAATGAGGTAAAGATTCCAAATCCTCAGTGTGAAATGATGAGAAATACTCCACTGTAGGAAGGAAGCCACAGATGATTGATGGAGCTATTGTTGCTCCCAATCTTCAATTTTTTCCTCTCCTTTTTTCCCTCCCTTTCACAGTGCTGGAAATAGAACTCAGATCCAAGAGCACACTAAAAAGTGTTCTACCAATGAGCTATACTGCCAGCCCCTGAGTTTAATTTAATTAAAAAAATCATTTAACCTAATTTATCCAAAACATTATCATTTCAACATAGAATACAAAAATAAGGAGATTTTTACATTCTTTTTTAAATCCCTTAAAACCTAGTATGTAGGCCTATAGTACATCTCAACTTTGATTAACTACATATTAACCTTTTAATAAGCACATGGCCAGTGTATATCTATGGTAGTATTGAGAGACTGAAACAGTTGTCTATAATGCTGTGTTACTATAAATATGTGAATGAATCAATAGCAAAGTCTCCTTGCTGTTCCTTAGGTTAATTTAATCTACTACTTTTTTATAATTTCTTTTTTAGTTTTTTATTAGTACATGTTTTCAGTACATAATGTTTATATTTATGATGGGGAGCTGATACATTTGTACTATATAACAGTCTTACTAATCTACTATATTTTTAAACAACAAAGATGACACAATAGATAAATCCTCCCAAATACATTTGTAACATAAAATCATAATTTCACTTAAAAACACGAAATTGCATTTTAGATGAGAGTAGGTAATACTGGAACAAAATTCAACAGCATATGAAAGGTGAATTGCATATTGTGGTTATTTAAAATACTTAATAGTCCTTCAGACAAGAAAAGTGACAAGAGTGAGAAAATAATAAAAAGTTTAGATTTTCCATTGTTTGTTGGAAAAATCTCCTTATTTCACCTTCTATCTTCTATTTGTCTCCAAATCTCCTTATTTCACCTTCTATCTTCTATTTGTCTCCAAAGGACCTTGTCTTTTATTATTTAATGCAATTAAATGTATTTTTACATTCCAAATTTGAATTTATATTTGTGTGTATCTCACATACCTTCTCTCACTCATTAAGGCAATTTAGTATAAGAATATTGAAGTGAAGTTTTTCATGTGGTATTTATATATGATAACCACTTTTCCTACTGGCTATATAAATCTCATATTCTAGATGATTACCTGAGCCAGGCATGGTGGCACACACTTGTAATCCCAGCACCTGCATGGCTAAAGCAGGAGCACTGCCCTGAGTTCAAGGCCAGCCTGGACTATATAATGAGAATCTGCCTCAAAAGAAAAACAAAACAAACAAAAAACCATGTGAACAAAGAACTTCATAGAAGTCTAAAACAAACCTAGTTGTTCACAGATTTCTTAGTTTAAAACTAAACGAGTCATTTTTATTTCTGCTTCTAGAAAATATTAAATATTTGTAATTACTACCCGAATTATAAGTTTGTCATCAGTCATTTCCTTTCCCACACAGAGAATTTTAGAGCAGCAAAGAATTAAGATCATAGATTTCACAATGGAGATAAAGAATCCCAGAGAAGTGACCTGTAAAGATCAGTTCATTTCTGATTATAAAGAGAAATCCTCCCATCAAGTTTTTACAAACATGCCTCCTTTATTCATTTTAGTAAGGCCATTTTTACAGTTAAAACAGTTTCTTTATTCTTTATAGAAGAAAGAATGCAGATTAAATTCAATCAATAACTTCTCCTTCAATTACTGTAAGGATGTTTTCACTTATTGCAAAGATAGAGCATTGTGCCCAGCTTTAGAAAGAAAAAAGAAAATCTGACATACAAAAATCTTAACTTGCTTTACATATAAATTAGGGAAGTGATTATTTGCATTACAAAAGATCTCACTTTACAAAAAATTATGTAGCAAGGTTCCTATCAAGTCCCCTGGTAGAGCAAAATTTAATCCAACTTTCAAAGGAAACAGGGAGGCAAAAAAACTTCAGCTGACGCCTAACTTTGACTTAGAAATCTTTCCTGATGATGGTCTTTGTAGCATATGTTTGCCCTCTGTAAACCTCCACCCTGGACATTATCCATTGACGCATCTCATCCCAGTATTTGCATAGTAAATTATTCACCCAAACACAGTTAAGAGGCCTTTGGGGGTGAGAAACTGTGCTGGGCACTGGAGCACAAACAGTGAATAAGACAAAGCAGTTTGGAATTTTTAGTCCAGTTTTAACACACATTATTATTAGTGCTCATTTCCTTTCATGAATGGCCTGAATTCTGAGCTCTTTGAGGACAGGAACTATGTCTTATTCACACCTGAGCCTCCAGGGACTAGCATGGTGTCTGATTCATTTCTCAATAAGCTAACACTGATAAAGAGACATGATTTCTGAGTGCCACTATGTGCTAGGTGCTACGCTAGACTAATTAAAGCACTGTCATCTCATTCGGTCCACACTGGCGCCCCAGAGATGGGTTATTGCTCAGAATGTAGCATTCAAGTTTATGAGTTAGAAAAGATGACCGAGCTTAAATGAATAAAGGTGATGAAATAGTAGTGCAAATTCACATCTGTAGAATGCACTGAAACTCATACATTTCCCCTGTACAAACAACCAAACTTGGTTGTCTATATAATGTGCTGGGATGCTCGTAATTCAACATCTTTAAGCAAAGGAGTTAGCCACAAGGAGAAAACAGACACAGGTAGAAAGGAAAATCTTCCTCTTCCTTTATTACCTCATCTTGCTTCTGAGAGATGTATTCTATATTTCTGTACAAAGTATTGTTCTGGTAAGCACACAGTATCTGTCAGATTATAAAATATCTATGATCCATTACTTGTAATTCATTCATAGGGTAAAGCACTGGGTAGCCATGTATAGATATTCAAGCAAGCAAACACTGTCATTTTTCCCTTTATTATTGTTCGTATATTCAATATGTTTTTTTTGAAAATAATTTTAAAATTATGAGTTCAAGTTTCCAGTCCCATGGACTTGAGGTACACTCTGGCCTTGTCACTCTTTCACCAAGCAATCTGTGACACAACATCAAAAGACACAGAGACAAAGAGCTGAGAGATATAAAAAAGTAAATCACATAAGGAAAATAAAATCTCTATGGCATATAGAGTAAGAAAAATAAAAACTCTACAGTATGTAGAAAAGAATATACTGAATGCTGAAGAAAATTAAACCAGTAATACGGAGACCAATTATTGTTCATGAACAAGGCAAAGAACTATTAGAATGAAGAAAAGAGATCTACCTGTTAAATTATACCTAATACGGTGATAGAAAATCTAGGAAAATTCAAATAAAAGTAACCTTATTAAACAAACAAAAACTAAAGAAATTCCTAAACACAACTCTAACAGAACATTGCAAATAAAAGGCATCATATCCATATCCTCCTCTTTTCCCAATTTTCACTAGCATTTTAAACTTTTAATTTTTCAGGAAGGTTTTGCCATTTCTTGGTGACTTTTTATTATGGAGTAGAAAAGACTCTCATTCTTATAAGTCAAAAAAAGAAAAGAAAAGAAAGCTGCTCATACATGTACATATACATATGCATATTCACACACACATATACTCTTTAAGTTTTTTGTAGAATAAACCAACTTATCTTCAAAAAAATAGAGTTGGCATCAAATAGCTCTATTGGAACTAAAATACCATGAGAGACAAAGAGCAATATTTACAATGATTGGTTTAAGAGGAGAAATTTGTGGCCAGGGATTTAGCTCAGTGGCATAAGTGCCTGCCCGGCAAGCACAAGGTCGTGAGTTCAATCCCCGGAACCAAAAAAAAAGAAAAAAAAAAAAAGAGGGGAACTTTTCTGAGCCAGGAACTGTGTAACAAGCTGTGCTATAACACAAATATGACAATAATCATAAAAAATATCCAAAGACTCAAAAGAAAACATATCATAGTGCTTGGGCCTGGTGGTACATGCCTGTAATCCCAGCACTCTGGAAGCTGAGGCAGGAGGATCACTGCAAATTCAAGGCCATCCTGGGCTATAAAGTGAGTTTGAGGCCAGCCAGAACTATATAGTGAAACTTTGTCTTAAAAGATTTTTTTTTAAAGTGGCACACATAAATCATTTAAAAATCACTTGAAGATACACTCTAGTTAACCAGGAAATGAAGCAAAGTTAATGAAGATACTGTGGTATTAAAAGATTCAGATATTGAATGTTAGACATGAGTATGCCAGTAACTGAAAAAATGTTATTCAACTATCTGTACTTTAATATTGAAAAATAATTTAGTAGTAATATACTGAGTTCATAATGATAGTTTTGGCCTATAAACCCATCTTGAGATGATCATTGTGAAATAAGTATAAATCAAGCCACAATTAGGTATCACTTTATGCCCAACAGAATTTTTTTAAAAGAAAATACAGAAAGCAAGTGTTGGCAAGAATGTAGAGACTGGGAATTTCCAGAATGAATAAAAAATGATTTGGCCATGACGAAAAAGAGATTTTGGTGGTTTCTCAAAAATCTTAAACAGAATAGCCATATAACCCAAATATTTCACTTTTCAGTACATATCCAGATGAACCAAAAACAGACCCTGAAACAAATACTTATGTGCACCTTTATAGTGGCTCCATTCCCAACAGTAAAAATCCCAAATGTCATTGATGAATATTAAAATTGTGCTATGATCATAAAATTGAATCCTAATTACTCATAGAAGGAATGATATACTAATCAATACATGCTGCAACATGGATAAACCTATAAAATAATATATTTGAGATGAAATAAGCTAGATTAAAAGATTATACATATATCATATGATTCCATTTACAGGAGGTGTCTAGGAAAGACAGATTCATGGAGATGGAATACAGACTGTTGTTTTTCTGGGCCTAGGCAGAAATAGGAAGTAAATGCACAGTAGATATGTCTTTTGGAAGTGATAAATACATTTGGAATTAGATAGAGATGTTAGTTGTATGATAAAATGAATTCACTAGATACTACTCAACTGTTTATTTTAAAATAATTTCATATGGTGTTGATAAACAACAATAATAGGTTTTATTAAAAGAACTAAACAGCAAAGTAGGGAACTCAGGGGGACACTTTTTTAACTTCATGAACTATAAGTGGCAAAAACTGTAATTATATTAAAGGAGGTAAGATTTAAAAGGCATTTCCACAGAAACCAAAAGAATTATCAATTTTTTCTCAGGTACATGAAAATAACCTGAAACAATATACACATAGATCATATTCCCCAATGGAAAGATGTAATATTTTAGATACATTCATACTTTCAAATACCTAAAACCTTTTGCAAAGGGTCTTTGCTAACAAGAAATGTCAAAGCTTACCTGGAAAAGCAGATCAGAATTTTAAAAAAAAAGTAGAAAAGAAAAATGGGACAAAGTTTCTATTTTCCTACTAGAGCCTAGCTTATTAATAAAAATATAGTAATTAAAGCAGTATGATTTGAATACAAACACTGGTGGATGTCAAAGAAAAATTACTAAACCCAAACAGATATATGGCATATAATCATCAATGTGCTCAGTTATCTCTTTAAAACACACTATACCACAAATGCTGTATTAAGAGCTAGTGTCAGAACAATAGCCCATGAGCTGTCAACAAATTTTTTACTACGGCAGTTAAAGGAATAAAAACAGAATGTTAATGTATGTGTGCTACTCACTAAAATATCAGTATGTATGTACTGTGCTTCTTACATAAAAAAGTAATGAAGACATCCAAAAAGGAAAATATGATATATCTAAGTGTGGAAGAAGAGAAAAGTGTCTTTATATTTAAATAAAAACAAATAGAAGAAATTGTACAAAATACTAATTCTATAAATGAGTCACAGCCTTCGTAACTAGTTTATAGCTATCAGTTAAAATCACTGAAGTTCTAGCAGAAAAGTAGGTAAAGCTCATTAAAGGAAAAAAAGATGTAAAAAAATCAACATTTTTCAATAAGCAAAGGTACACAATATTCAATGTAATACTAATCTTCATTATCAAATTAAGAAATGGTTTTAAAACATTTTGACATTGACAGACATGTGGTGAAGTGATATTATTTTCATACTGGGGGACATGATGGCATTCTCCCCCCACCCCCAAAGGTAAACAATTTATTTTTCTACCTCAGTTGCTTACAGGAGAAAAAGTAAAACATCATTAGGGAGCAGCACAGATGAACTATTAAAGAGATGGAGAAAATTTACAATAGCTGACACATTCATGAGGCAAGGATACTAGGGCAAGTTCAACAAAGCAAAGTGATTCTTAGCAAACCAAAATATGAGTATGACGACAGTCTTGCTGGAGAGGAATCTATAAGTACACATGAAATGTCTTCGGATGCACATACCTACATGACAGTTCCATCCTCATAATCTTAAGGAATGCAAAGATTTCTGCAAATTTACACAAAAGTGTTCATCACAAGTTTGTGATAATAAATAAGAAACTAAGAATCGAATCATGAAGAATTAAATGTATTCAATATACCTTAATTATATGAAATGATACTTTGCAGCAGTATTTAATACGAGACACATTAATTAATTCTTTTAAAAATCATCTTAGCAAATCATGGGCATATAATTTTAGAAGTCTGGAAGGAAATGGTTCCAAATATTATAAACTGGCTACTGTGATTAGAATTTTCTATTGTCATCTTTTTATTGCCTAAAGTACTTCAAAAATTCTCTATAGTAAGTCCATATTACTTTCATAATCAAAGAGGAGATCATAAAACAAGTATCAGTTTGCCCCTCAACCTCTCTTGTTAAAAGTTTACTCTGCTATAAAATGTTTTCAACAGTTCACACCTACAATACTTCCCATTTAGTGGCAAAACAGAAGCACAGATGAAAGCTTAGTCTAGAGCCCAGCCATGAAAATTAGCAGGAAAAAAAAAAAAAGATGCTTATCATGAGGTGCTTTAGGATCAATTTCAGCCATGAATACATTACTCATACAATTGATTGGCATGTTAAGTTCTTGACAAAATAATAAGTGACTGCAGGTGCCAATCACTGTCTCACAATGTATTCTATTGTACTTTTTTTTGGTGTCAGCAAGACTCAATTACGATGCTACCCCAAATACAGCAAACTACTGAAAAATTACTTCTCCTCTTGGGAGGCTATATGCCTAGAGCTACACCATCATCTGGCCAAAAATAAAGAGGCGAGAAATACACAGACTGCTTTTTGAATTGGTACATGGATATCTAGTACTACAAGAATTTGTAGTTAAGTTTGGTCATAAATAGACTCTTCCTCACGTCCATCATTCACCTCTACATGTAACCAGTCCTGACTCTACTCCCCACCCTGACAACACTTTTCAGTTCATTGTATACATTTTGCTCTTTTCTCTGCTGCTACAAAGCAGGCAAAGGAGAAATCTCTGCTACTTTTTTACAAAAGACTTTTTAGTAATTTTTTTTCCCATTGAATATCCAATGTACTTGAAAACTAAGAATTATAATCTTGCATTGATGGGAAAAGCAAAACAAAACTGAAATATAAAAAAGAAATGACCCAATGGAGAATGCATACATTAATAAATGAATGCAATGCAAGTAAGAGAATTCACAGAATAGGGATGAATTCTGTCAACACCATTTCTTCTAGAAAGACCAAAGACACACCGGGCAGGAGTAAAAGAAAAGAACACATTTAAGCAATGGTCAGTCGTCTGCTTATGATCTGCTTGTGTGTTCACTTCCATAAATAGCTAAATAAGTTAAAATAATCCTTATTTTTTCTGTCATCCTTTTCCTACTTACATACTACTGAAATCATCTTCTATCCCCTTTCTTTCTGTCAACAAGAGTGCAATCCATTTCCCAATACCTGAGTGATGTATTAGCCACCTGAGTGTCAAACTTGTTTTTCCTCATTTTCAGGGCATATTTATGTCATGATATGGCATACTTATTTCAATATAATTTACTGTGCAGCAATGGTGTTTCTGTGCATTAAAACCAAGGTGCTGAGACATACCACCAACGAGGAGTGGATAAAGTACACTTTATCATAGCCTTACTGAAAAATGTTTTAATATATATTCAGAATAGGGGAGTACTACTATAATTATTAAGAAGAAGCACTGACAGCAAGCAACATGCAAAACAGAGTTAAAAATGAGAATCACTTAAACTCAGTTACTCTCTCTTTTGAAAAGGAAAACGATCTGCTGGCAGAATATTCTGGGACTGAAGTTCAAGAGCAGTAGCACAGATAGAGAAGTATAGGGAAATCTCAGAGTACCTCAGCCAGAGTAGTCTAGTAACCCTTTGTGAGGTGATGAAAGGGTTCTATGTGATCTGCACTGTTTCTGAAAGAAGACACTAGGCCTGTGTGGCCATTGAGCACTTAAACTGTGGTCAGTACAACTGAGGAAATGCATTTGTAATGTGATTTCATTTTGTGAAATTAAATTTAAATTTAAATAGCCACATGGCACTAATGTCTACCATACCAAACTATACAGAGTTACATGGAGTCTATGCATAGAACAAAAGCATAGGTAAAACAAATCATCAAAAAAGTTATCAATTCTAGGAATTCAATTGTTCAATGTGTCAACATACTCAGTGCTTACAATAATTCAGGAATCCACCACTTCCACACCAGTCCATACCTTCTTAATTCACCCGACTACCCATATACTCCAGTGATATGACATTCACAAACCTTCAGTTGGAAAAATAAAATTAATAATGTGCAGGAAACTAATTTGTATACAAATATTTGTTCTTTTGGAAGTAACAGTGCACTGAATAAAAAGCCAATCCTGGAAAACTGATTAAATGGTATGTTGGCATGATGTAATGGGATATCTGGAAATAAGTATACGTATGTACAATACATGGACAGCAGAAAAGACTAGTGATGATGTAAACCATTGTGAAATTCCACAGTTGCATGTCTGTGTTTAGTTATATTTGGGCACATATCCTTGACAATCAACATGTAACCATTTAGTAATCTTCAATTGTGGTAATTACCAGACTGTCCTGATTTACTCAACACAGAACATTACTCATCTGGACACCCAATTCCTGAAAACGGGAGCAACTCAATGACAACCCCATGAAAATCCAAGGGGAGAGAAAAATCTTTGTTACTAAGATAAGACTTTTGAAATTACATTTTAACCAAACATTCTTCACACACCAAATGGAGTAATCCTCCAGAACTTTATTTTTTTAAACAACAAAGCAACATTTAACAATGCATGATGTTCTTTTATCTTCTGATCTTCTGCCTCTTTCTTCCCATGGCATTACAGACAATATTCTGTGGAAATACTTTCAACCACTCTCAAGTCAGGTTATATCCTGTGTGAAATAGGACATACACCTACAGCTCGACAAAGGCCTATAATTTTATCCATAATTGTGAAATTCCAGGTAAATTTCAGCAATTTGTATAAGCAGTTTGATTTAATTATAAATACACATACGATCATTGAAATCTTTCTTTCCTCCTTCTCTAGTCATCATTATGTTTCCTTATATTTAGAACTCATGGAGACCTCCTTCTCTAGTCATCATTATGTTTCCTTATATTTAGAACTCAAGGAGAAATTTTTAGAAGACTGTATTCACATTGAAGCATATAAATATTTAAATGTTTTGTATCTCCCTGCCCTGGAGAGAAAATGGTGGACTCACAGTTGACTAAGCATGCCACTGTGACATGGATGTACTTTCTATTCTTAGTTCATTAAAGGACTGGTATTTTCAACTGTGGTTGAAACAAATTCAAAGGAGACATTAACTAATCCTATGAAAGCATTGTATGTTTAGCCTCCAAATACAGCCTCCAAATACAGATGTATGTATATTCAAGAAGTAATTAATGCACAGATACTACTTTGTGTCATATAGTAAGTACTGTAGGACAAAAGATTATTACAATGTATCAATCTTGTTTACTGATTACCAAAACCCTAGGGGTATAACATACTCCATCAAGAAAACTGATAGATTATATCCAACTTTGCATGATAAGATGAAAAAGATGTTTCACCATCCCTGATCTTTGGAAAAGCAGATGATAATAAAAAGTCCCCTGTAGCTAGCTGCCAAGTGGTTGGTTCTGTTTGCAGAGTTGTATCTTCCTATTTTCTTTGTGAAACTTACTGAGAACCACTGGTTTATTCACAGTAGACTTCCAAGTTTAAATCTAGATTAAGATATTTTGGGCAGACAATGGGGGAGTACCAGTACAGCAGCCTTCAAAGAGGAAAAGTAATCTCTTAATAGTTTGCTGCATTTGGGATATCACCATAATTTATCATGTTAATACCAAAAAATGTTTAACAGAATTGAGCTTCATACTATAATTGTTGTCCAAAGAGAGTTATAAACAAAACATTTTCATACTGGCGTCCTACTGATATGACAGATATTGGGCCGTTCTTGGCATATGCATTTATATTAACTCTTAAATTATGAGTATTATTATAAATCTTGGCTTAATTCTTATAATGTGTAACATGAACTGGAATTGTTATTAGTGTTACAATTTCTTTCTAAATCTGGTATTGGCTAATGTTCAAACAGCAAAAGTTGGCTGATATATATACATGTCCATCTATACTCAAAACATATATTGACTTTGATATCTGTACTTCTTTAAAATAGCATTTAAAATCCAGCAGACACAGTAGAAATACTATTAGATCATTTGCTTTAGGAAAAAAAATAGTAATCTGGGGTGATGGTAAATCAAGCAGAATTTCTTCAGTAATAAGATGCTATCTAAATGATTCAGTTTTCCCTTAAAATTCCTCAGATGTTGCCAGAGGCTATATCAAAGTCACATTTAAATCTTAAATAACCACGATGCCTTGATTGAGATTTTCGCTATAATAGTCTAGCTATTCACCCTTAGTCAATAAAAAGATTCACTTTATCACTTAATATCTTCATGTTAATTCAAGTATGTCTCTTATTTCAGTCTGTGTCTTATATATAAGGTGCTACTTTATCATCTGTATAGCAGAATTTTCTCTGGAATCTTCAGAAAATAATTTCTCATAAAATGTAGCAATTTCTTCTATTTTTTTCATTGATTGCATTGAAATCTCATTCTCAAATTTTTCGAGAGAAAAAAGTGAGCTAAGAAGTCTGAGCATATTCATCTTTGTTTTAACCAAAAGCAAGGGAAAACTTATTTAAGCCTGCTTCCTTCAGAGGATATTACAACAAAACTTTAGAAAATGAATGTATAAAAACTGCCTCCTACCACAAATCAGGCAAAACTAGTGTTTGCAAAGTGTTCTATCATCTGGATAAGAGGTGTGCAAAATACACTACCCCTGATGTAAAGGCCACTGCGCTTGCAGTTGCACGAACAACAGCTGTTAACACAAAGTAGGCCTCACAAGTCCAGTAATATCAGAAAGTGCCCAAAAGGTTTACGTGAACAACAGCTTGGGAAAGTGAACTTCTCAGCACAGACAGGAATAAAACTAACTTGGATTCTAGTCTGAGGTCTGCTACTGAGCAGCTAAAAAGCATAGGGTGAGCCCTCACCTCCCTGGGTCTAATTCCTCTTTATTAAAGGCCATCCTACCACTTACTAAAACAGCTGAAAAGATTAAATAAAATTGAATTACCATTATTGTTATTTCACATAAGTCGTCAATTTCAGGAACGTATGCAGAACCCAAATAATAGCTGCCATTATCATTGTGTTAAACATTTTTTTCATTCTTGCTTTGTTTTGTTTTCATTGGATTTGAGGTACTAGATATTGCACTCAGGGCCCTCACACCGACCTACCTCCCAGCCTTGTTCAGTTTTGAGCTAGGGTCTTGCTAAATCACTCTACTGCCAGAGCTGTGCTTGAACTTGCAATCCTACTGCCTTAGGCTCCCAGGTTACTGGAATTACAGGCATGTTCCTTTAGACCTATCCACGTCGTGTTAAACATTTTATAGGTAGGTTGCCACAGCCATGTTCTTGGTATCTGCTTTTTCAGAGCCAAGGAACTTTCCTTTCTAAAAAGGAAGCTATTGCACATGAATGATCACAGCTTTTAGGCACATGGACACTATGTGTATCTGAACTGCCTTTACTCCATTAGACAACATTCTGTGTCCAGTAGGAAACCTGTTTTGATCCATTGCAACTATATCTGGTCCATTTCACTGGAAAAGTATCCTCTACTTCAAGTCATTCAGTACCTAAGGTGATGGGCTACCAACGTCTTCTCTTCAATGGAGCATTAGCTGCTGGAACTAGTTGAGCTCGTTGATTTCAAAATTGCTTAACCCCAACTTGTCCAAATACCAGTATATTAAATTTTTGTTGCTGTTATTGCTTTCCTTCTTCAGCAACACAAAAGAAGCTAAAAAGAAATTTCTCAGTTGTACTTTTCCCCCATGAAAAATTCAGACTGCTATGTTTGTAATCAATGACCTGAATCCAAGATAATCACATTTGCTTTTCATAATCAGAAACTCAAAAAGCTGTGAAGGTTTTTCAACTGGTTTCTATATATAAGATATTAAACCTGTAGAACAAAAAAGGACAGTTTTTACAGAGAAATTAATATTAATACATTTTAAATATCTTATGGTAATTTGCAATGAACATGATATTTTTATCAATAATAAAAAAATTCTTTACCATTACAGAAAACATACAGCTTTCTAATTGAAATGTGTAGCAAGTGTTTCCAGAAAATATAGTGGCCAAAAAGAAATACATTTTAAAATTAAATCAAGGAACCTACTCAAAATTCCTAACTTATCAGGTAGCTCAACCATCACATCTTAGTTTGCTGGAAGGAAGTCAGAGGCCAGAGTTCAGTAGGAGTAAGGTTCCCTCACTTCTATACATCTGTGTTTAAAAAAAAAAAAGTGGAGGGTTCTTGGCACAACAGTCAGCTGTGCAAAATGGCTATTTAGTGGAGCACTGAATAAAAGTAAATTCCAAATGTTCATGTTAGACAGGGATACATGAAGAGTCAGTGCAGTTATATTTTGCAAATGATATTTGCAAATCTTAAATATCCTAGCATAATGCGCAAAGGAAGGACACTTAAAGGACAAAAGCTGGCATCAGCGTTATCTGTTTATGTTGTAACACTGAAATTAAACAGTGGGGTGCTCCCAGCTAAAAGACAGAATTTACCTGTGAATAGCTCTCTCTAGCCCTGATATCATTAAAATAGTTTGTTAGTACATCCACTAGGACGAAGTTGAAAGAGCTCAGATCTGACATACTAACATCTAGCAGCTAAATACAGTAAAAGAGTGCTAGGTTAAAAATAACTAATTTTGTACAACAACACACCATAGCTAAACATAGATAGTTAAGTTCTAGTTCACATTGAAGCTCCCTTGGTTCACTTTGGGTCCATAGACTATAAGAAGCCACCTAAGCTCAGGGCAAGTCCAACAGTCCAAAGGCAGACATCTTAAAAACAACAAGTAGCTAGATAAAGTGGAAACCAACTCCAAAGCTAAATTAAAATAATCAGACATCTATAGCCTATTGTTCTAACTAAGCAGAATTTTCAGTTTTCTTGAAAACACCATTTAGGTAAAATATTTGCCTTAAAAATGTGCTTTTCAAGTGTTATTTTGATGTAAAATTGAGTGTTTAAGGATGAAAATTCCCTCAAGCACTCTGAAATGATAGCATGGTTGACAGTGTCAAAAGCCATGCTGAGATCAAGGGAAATGAGAATGGAAGCAGTAGAAACTGCATTCATAAAGAGGTCATTTAAAATCTCTTTGCTATGATATAAACTAGAACATGACTGGAATCTCATCAAATAAAAAAGAAACTGAGAGATAAAAGTTCGCGTGTCCATCCTTAACTCACAAAGGAAGACAAGCCAAAACTATAAAAAAGTTGATGCTTAAGAATAAATTTGCTTGTCAGATTGTAAACAACAGTCAATTTGCATTTATGGGAAAGAAATACGCAATTATCTATGGATTGCCAAAAGAAGAGATTTTCAAAAATAAATAAATAAACAAATAAATAAAAGCCCAGTATGGTGGCACATGCCTGTAATCCCAGCACCCAGGAGGCTGAGGCAGGAGGATCACCACGAGTTCCAGACCAGCGTGGACTACAAAGTGAGTTCAAAGCCAGCCTGAACTATATAGTGAAACCCTGCCTCAAGAAAACCTCAAAAAAAAAAAAAAAAAAAAAAAAAGAAGCAATTCTCTTCATGTTCATAGATAAGGCAAATTTTACTATATGTTAGGACATCATAAGCAACTTTAATTTATTTGAAATTTTTCCTGAATATTTTTTAATGATCCCAAATGCCACTGCTTAATATTTGACCTCTTTCCCAGTTTTTGAATCTCAATCCAAGAAATTTTCCTCAATTAGCTCCAATCCCAAACCCAGAATTTCCTATAACTTCTTTCTTCCTTTGTATTCTATAGCCACAATACAAATTTAGAAGTTTGCTAATCTTAAAGAGAAGGTCACACAAGATGGTAACTATATTCTTGCAAAAATTAACACTTTTCTGTTATTTGCATGATCTGACTAAAATTAACATGTTCAGCATTTGTCAAAATTCCACAAAACCCCTGAATTGTTTTTGCCATACATACATACATACATATTACTATTTACTTTTCAGGAAATGATACTATTTCAGTCATTAATTACTTTATTATTTCTCATTGAGTAGCCCTTAGATATTCATTAATTAATGTTACTTGCTAAATTATGACAGCTAGCTTAACTAATACCTTTACACACTTAACAATACAACAGTGAGCACTGTAAAATCCTGACCAGTCCTAAAGACTCGGTGATACATACTCACCAAGTAGCACACTGCTGATCTCTCCTGTGAAATATTTTATCAAGTTTCATGTCTTTTATGGCTCCTGAATCCTTGCAAAATTGTCAAGTTTGTCATAAGACAGAACCATTCTTGCCTAGTTACATGGTATGTATGGGTGTATACAGGTACCCTGACCACAAGTGATTCTTACTGCTAATGCCAATAATATACCTTATATTTTTTGTTTACTGCTATGCTGGTATCAATTACATAATGATGATATGAACAACAGTGCATGGGGAATTTTGTGCTACACTAAAGACTATGACTAGGAAGTTGCCTTATTTCATAAACCATTTATAATTGAGAAAGTAATTATCAATCCTACCTATCATATTACATTCATACACCAAATCATTTAAGAATAATAATGAGCTAGAAATTGAAATTTGGCTCTAGGACTTACAAGTTTTACAATTTGGACAAATACTTAAGACTCAATTTCTTATCTACAAGACACCTACTTCACAGAGTTCATGTAACAATTAAACAGTAAAACCAAGAAATAACTAATAAAATGCTGGCAGCATAAGAGTTGCCAGGAAATGTTAATTATTTCTCTGTCCCCATTTGCTCCTAAAGCCACTATCATCTGGCTTTTGACACTGATGTTTTAGTTAAAGTGTCCTAATTAAGGTCTCTAATCATCCTGTCACTTTGAGTCTTCTTTGGCAGGAGACATTTACCGTCAACTGTACTTGCCTTTGGGAGCACGTTTCCTTGGCTTCTAAGGCTCTTTTCTCTTACTCCTTACTCTGCAGCATCTTCCCTGGCTTCCCTTCCTCTGCACATCGTTATTCCTGAGGGGAACTTACATTTCTGCTCTCATTTTCCCACTGTTCCTGGTCTCTTGATGATGTCAACCACCAACCTCTGTTTTCCCTCTCAATCCTCCAGACCAAAATTCTTCCTACAAATATACAGGTGACTCAGACAGATAGCCAGATATTTTTCTTCTTTTCACTGCCTCATCTCCCTTGACTTCCTTACCTTCCTTCTTTTGCAATCAAAAGTGCAAATCAGAGGCTCTTATCACTTCAACTTCTTTTATTACCTGTGTCAAACTGGTTATCCAGCCTTCAGAATCGGTATTTAACCTTTTTTCTACCTCATCCAAGGTGTCCACCCAAGGCTACCTTATTATCAACATGTCAGACTTGTTCCTTTTTCATTAGTCTCCAATCCAAATGCACACTGTAGTTTATACTAAGATACAAACACCTTAAAATCTCTTGTGACTTGTTCTGTTTTGGGTTTTCAGCTCCTTGAACAGCTCTCCTCAATCCCCCTTATCAGCCCTGTCTTTTGATACATTTAGATCCCAGCACTTATAACCAATCAAATACTCTTAAAGACTTACATCTTAAAATGCTTATCCCATTTTGTTTATTAAATAAAATCCAACTGATCTCACAAGTTTCAGGTCAAATTTTATGTTCCCAGTTCCTAAATCCAGTGGTGTATAGGTAACGTTACACGGATTTTAGACATCCCTGCCTCACCAACTAAGCCAGGAATTTTTGTTTTACTATGCCCACAATAGTCATTTAGCAAATACTGATATAACATATTCCTTTGTGTCTGTGCTCATACACACACACCTGCAGCAGGGCTAATGTGAATTAGCCATATTTTCTATCACCATTATGATTATTAGATGACAGAAAGAAACTGTAAATTTATGACTATTTCAAAAAAGTGTTTAGTTACAGAGAAAGAGCTATACAAACTCCCAAATCTGTCACTTGTATAGACTATATGTAAAACTAGTATAGGATTCATTTTCTGTGTTTTTTTTTAATTTGAGAGAATTCATAAAATCTGATTAACCTTTAGAAAATAATACCTATGCCACAGAAAAGTCAGATGAACATATGGCTGCTTGTAACTGGAAGCTCAAGTTGAGAGGGCCTAGAGACCTGGGAGAGTATGAAAAGGGGTCACTGAGCCAACTGTTTAGACTATTATCAATAGGTCCATAGTAAAAGTAATACTGCTCTTAGATTATCTAGTCTAGAAGACAAAGTGGCCTAATTACAAGTGGATGACCTAATTACAGTATTCAGCACATAAAATATTATTACACAGGAGACACTGAAAACTAGTTTTCCTTAACAGAAAAGAAATACTTTTATACTCCACTCCCACAGAAGCTAGCTTTAAGTCTTGCACTGAGGACATCCTCAGAATTAAAGAGGACAACAGAGAACTCTAATAGAAGGCATTTGAGCCAGATAATAAAACTCATTTTAACAGCAAGCACAGACTGAGCCTGCTGGGGTTCTGAACTTCTCTGGACATCTTTAAGAACTGAATCAACACTCATGTCCTAGAAAGGCTTTGCCTTTCTTTCTGAAGATAAACACTTTACAGTACAAACTACTCAAAGTCTCCCACAAAACAAACCCCATGTACACTTCCGCTGTAGTATTGTCAGGAAGGGAGAGATGCTAATAAAGAGTTGATGTGAAGAATGAGATTTTTTTACACATTAAGGGTTCTCGTTCTATATTTTGCTTGTTTTAAAAAAGGAAGACCTTGTATAATAAGTAAAATACAAGCAAAATTTATCATCAATTCAAAGATTTCTTTGCTAAATCTAATAGGAAGCCAACTCTTCCTAAAAGCCTAAGACAATAACTGCATTGCCCCTTTCACTGACTATAAATATCTTTTATCTTTTTTGGTTTTTTGCACAAATAGGATAAAGATTCTTAAAAAAAAACTGTGACTATGAAATAAAAATGGAAGTAGTTCCATAAAGTGTGATTGATCTCAAAGTAATCACAGATTTAATAGAAATATCAATGGTTTTTAAGCCTATGTCATACTTAATTTAATCTAACTTAATGCTAATTTATACACTTATATATTTATTTCACATCAAGGGGAACAAAAAAATAATCTTGTGTTTCAAAGATTATTCCTCTCCCTTTGTTCATTTTGTCAACATTTTCACTTAAACTCTCCATGACTCAGGATAGTTTTATGATTACTAAGACTATACGTGGCTCTAAGTCTGAAAATGAGATGAAATAAATGAGTTTTAACTTACTGTGAGGAGATTTCAGACAACAGTCAGCTTAAAAAGAAATTATTTTATTTTTTTAAAAGTAAAACAAACCTTTCTCTATGATTGGCCATTAGCCATTCAAAACATCAGTAAATGATTTTTTTTTGTACCAGGGATTGAACTCATGACCTTGAGCTTGCCAGGCAGGCATTTATACCACTGAGCTAAATCCCTGGCCATTAAATGAATTATTACATTCATTTTTATCAGTTATAATTGCTATGCCAGAAAAAAAAGTAACACGTGGAGACTACTTAGGACACAGTAGCACTCCTATGTCATGTTCAGAAAAAAATAACATCCTAAAATAAAAGTGACAAAAGTACACTACTAGGGGGCCATGCTAAAGGCAGATGGCATGATCTGTTGCATAATCATGAAGGTGTGAATAAAATACATGGCTCCTAGATCAAGTAGTTAAAAATAACAATTTAATCTTTCAAATATATTAGAAAATTATGATTACATATCTCTTATTTCCCAAATTAGTTATTAATATGTCACTGTATCAAAATAACCTTTATCTTTGTCCTGCAATGATAAAATCTTCTTCTCCTAGACATATGATTCTATGTACATGTGCATTTCTGTTAAAAACGCACCTACTATCATCCACAATTTGCTAGGTATATATTATTGTCATGACTGTGCTGGATTCTAAAACTGTTACAATGGGGTAAAAACAAACAGGGCTAAGTTACTTAGCCCTTAGGCATGATTTGATTAGGAGATCTAAATATTAGCAAGCTTGGAAACAGCCACAGATTTCTTCAGTAACAGACATTCTTCATTAGCTCATATACCTGTTAATACCCTTTAATGTCTCAGTGAATATAAACACCATGAAGATGTCCTTATAGATCTATGCTGAACAGGTGCCTTAGAGTAAGCGATGAAACTGGAACTTTAATTCAAGCAAACACTGCAATAGTGTTTGGATAAACTATCAAGTAATATTCACATTCTTTGGGCTCAGCTATCCTATAATGATTTCTCCATTTTCCTTAGTACCACACTTTCATTATTAGCCAGAAAAGAGATACGTGACTAAATTGTATATTTTTATTGTACTCAAAAGATTCCCTGAAGATTATTTGGCCCAATCTGCAAGTTTCTCTGTGTCAAGTGAGGGAGCTCAGAGCTGCAGTAACTTTCCCTTCACCAGCCTCAGGAGTTAACTGCACGATACAGATGGAATCCTGGCCCCTGCTTTCTGGGGTGGGCTTTTCTCCTGTTTACAAAGAATGAGGGAAAATCTTACAGAAAACTCCAAATGAGACTGGAATTAATTGGCATGAAGTTGGAGGTGACTTAAGGCAACTTTGTATGTAAAAAGAAGACATAACATAAAATGTCACTGCCTCATCTTTGAGAAGCTGAGTAATTTTTCTTTCAAGTATTCACTGAGGATATACTACTGACCAGAAACCAGGTTAGCGAGGAAATACAGTGATCAGCAGCTCATCTACCATTCACCAAGTACAGAACATAATGAAAAATTTTTAACATATAAATGTTAATCCAGCCTCCAACTAGTTTTATGAAAGTACAAAACAAAAATCATAATTTTGAGTAGTTTTCTTTCAAATATTATTTTCTGCTCAAGTGTTTTAAATAATAAAATGGATATTTTATACAATAAATATGTAGAATTCCTTCATAACACCTCATTTTAGGTGATATTGAAAACAACAAGATTCTAGTATAAAAGTGGAAAAAACTTGACAAGTTTCTCTAATGCATTCAACCTGTTGTTAAGAAACTAAAAATATTTTTTCATAACCATTCTTCTATTTCTTTTCAGACAGACATAAAATACACTGTAAAAGGAAGCATCTAATGGCTTACCTTCTCTTTGCTTTACTTTCCCTTACTTCCATTCCTTCTTCAATCATTTTAGATGTTTTGTCCAACTTTCAACCAAAATTAGTACCACTGCCATTGAAGTGAAGTTTTTCAATTCACTAATTTTTATAGGTTTTTCTCATCTTAAACACTCCAAAACTTTATTGCCAACATTAAACCATGACAACTCCATATATTTCTCAGAGATGTGAAGAAAATGTTTTTACCTGTTTCTCTGTTGTCAAGGATTAATTACTGAAAGAAAATAAGCCCAGGCCGGATATTTTCTGGTCTAGTAAGAAATGTATAAATCTGAATCCTTCAATAGTGAGTCCTAGGGATACAAACTGCTTATTCCTTTGCAAAATTGCATCAGGAGGATCTATCACAAAGGGAAGAAAGGGTGACACATGTTAATGGATTCAACAGACTGTGTATTTATGAGGGGTAAAGACTTAACGAAAGTGAGAAACATCCTAAATAATAAAGCCATAGGATCACCTATTTTCTTCTCCAAGCCCAGAACCTGAGACTAGCACAGTGAGAATTCCAGAAACTTTCTAATTTGAGCGCTTTTGTCTGTGTAAGCAGCATTTGCCAAATTTCTAAGACAGTAAGTATCAAAATTGGGGAAGTTCAAAAAGCCTAACTCTTCTGCACTGTCCTTTGTGCAGCATAGCCTGAGAAAAAACTACAGTAAGGCAAGGAAAAGAGCCAACCCAGACTGCACAGAGAGACAATGGCACCTGAGAAGGCACTGGGCATGCGCCCGGCCCATGGAAACGTGATTCCCAAATAATAGGGCAAAGTTATTTCTATATCCCAGCTAAACATCAAAAAAATCCTAATTACAGTTGCATCCTCAAATCACTATACCTTTAGTATTTAATGTAAGTATTTTGATGTGGCATTAGTGTGAAATCTTTACAAAACTGTCACAGTTTTTGATAAAACTTGACATTTTTGACCTATCCAAACTGATAAACATCTGAAATTCATATATTTTAACATATTCAGGGTACAAGAAGCTCACACAAGTGAGTAAGAATATGACTATTGATAAGTTTAAAAGAGGGGTCTAGCTTTACAAAATCTCAGAAAGTGATAAAAGAACAAAATTTTACGCAATGGAGTCTAGCACTATACAAAATCATGGCCAAGTTGATTTTATACTTTTATACTATGAATTCAGTTTTAGAAAAACCTTTAAATCTATCAGTAAAGGTAAAAGAAATTATCAACAAAGGCAGAAAATCTACTTGAGCACATACTGCACAAATTCATAACTAAATATTTAAACACTTCCTTGCACCCTCAAAATAAAAAAACAAAGGCCTTTTACTAAAGAAAAGAGGTCCATGAAAAATTTACAGTAAATCATGGTGGTATACCGAAAGAATCACATGTAAAGTTAAAAGAAAAGGAAAGAAAAATTCAATTTTCATTCACAGAGGACCCAACAATTCTAGAAGAAATCCCAAGGAATCTGCTTAAAATCATTTCAAGTACATTAAAAAAATAAAACCAATCAGGACATCTCAGTAAGAGAGGCTGAGAAACAGAGATGAAATTAGGGGGAAATCCAGGTAACTTCAACAGTAATGTTAAGGTTCCAGTTTTTTAAATCAGATGTTAAAGCCAGATGCATATATTTTATGATGTCTTAGAGATTATTATAGATGTTAGTTCTAAAATAAACAGGCATTTAACAAATTTGAGTTGTTAAATCACATGCGTATGTACATACCACTAACTGTGAGCGTCCCTGCAGTTGGGAACAAGCTTCATCTTTCGTCACAAGTGCAGGGTGGCACACAGGAGGTGCTCACCACATTTAGCAACTGAGGTCTGGGAAATCGCTCTGTGATAACACCCCTCTTGGGTGAGTCACCACCTCTTCCTCCCACCTCCTCACAGCACACACAGCTAACAGAAAATGTCTCTAGAAAGTGTCTGTGGGTCCACACTTTCAAGCTCTTTAGGAGATTTCTGAGACAGGAAAGCTGTGATACTACTGAGAGACTAAGCTTAGCAAACAGGAGCAGCCTCCATTTGTTCTGTGGTAGCTTCTGTCAAATGAGTGAAAGTGGGTGTGCAGTACAGCATTTATTTAGTCTTATTTGTCATACATGGTCATTTGCAGATACATAAGGATGATGAGTAAAAAAAACTTTTTTTGAAAAAAAAGGAAACTGAAAAGCATTCATTCATTCATTCTTTTAATCTAAAATTAACTTAACCAAATTATAAATTATAAAAATAAACTTAACCAAATTAAGTATATTTAATTTAGCTCCCAACATTTATCCTGATGATATTGGGGAGAAACAAAAGGTTTCAGTAAGTAATCTAGTTTCCAAAAGAAATTTACACAATACTTTTTCTATAAACTTTACAGGAAACATCACCAGCCTTTTGTTTTTCAGTGCGTTAATACCAATGGATCCGCTTAAGGTTGCCAAATAGAAATCCATGCTTCAGACTATTAATCTATCTCTTTCAGTTTGGTGATTGTCTTATCTGCTTTTAAGCTCACCACTATTTCTCTAGTGTTACTTGATTTTTCTTTTTTCTTAAAAACTATAAAAGATTTTGCAGTTATAGGTAACTACTTCTGTCCCTCAGACTGTGCTCCAGGAAGGACGCATTCTGGTTTATTGCATCTTCTGCTTCCTTCTCCTTTGGCTTCTTTTGGTTTTGAGCCATTGTCGCTTCTCCCTGCTCCCATCCCCTTCAGCAAGGTGATGTTTATAAATCACCTTGTATGGCCAGGTGATATGTAAAACACAAGATAGCCTTGACAGTGGAAATAAAATCCCATTTTACCAGCAACCCCAAGCCCACTCAAGTACCTACACCTCATGAATGCCCACCAATTACATGCATTAACCACTAAAGCACATAAATCAAGTACTTGCTCTATCTTACAAATCTTCAATTTGACTTCTAAATTAAACTAATAAGAAAATCCTGGTCTTGTGTGGTAATAACACCCCAGCCAGGCTTAAGTTTTGTATTTTTTCCCTGCTATTCCCTTAAAACTAAATAATATTCTTAACACATTCATTAGTAAAAGTATTACTTTGTTTTCATTATCTTCTATATAACTAGCAACAAAGCCATTATTTTCATGATTTTAAAATCAAGGCACCCTCAGTAATCATTGTAGGTGGTCTCATACTGACTTTTTTGAAAAACAAAAATTTTTTTTTTCTCAGTGGTAAAAAGCCCCTGAGATCACTTTCTTCTCTATCTGCTTCCTCTCAGTCTTTACATCTTCTGCTGATCTTAACCATCTCAATTGTAGGTTATTTCAGACAACCTCTGTTAGAGGTAAGCCTGTAGGCAATTAAATATTTGATCTTCTTCCTAGCGCGAATAATTAGGTTAAGAAAGTTTAAACTTAAAAGTATACCATAAGTTTGACAACTGTTAAGACCACAAATTCCTTAAAACACTAGCCCAACACTACTGATATGAGCATTATTGGATCTCAAACCCTACTTATTTTATTGATATATGTATCAATAAAATATATCAATAAAATAATTTATTTTAAACTTTTTTATTGATATATATCTATAGATATATCTCTATAGACATATAACAATATACCTCTATATATCAATATATATCAATAAAATAATATTGATATATATCAAAATAATATATATAAAAATAAAGGTATATAAAGGAATATATATAAAACAAAGGGCAATTAAAGCAAAAGACTTTCAAACTGGGTAAAAATGTAGAAATGTCATTGACTTTTCATGGCAATGTCGCATCCCTGACATAGTTTTTTGTTACTCAAATTAGATTTGACCAGTCCTTTCAAAGTTTCTATCTTCTGGGGAAAAGTGGTAACCATGTAGTTCAAATTTCCCACTTCTAAAAGTTCCACAGTGCAACTTAGAAATATGACCAGACAGACCAAATCTGTCTGGTCCAGAAGCATAAAGGCATTCTTTTAAAGTATAGCACTGTTGCTATGCAAACATCTATACAAACAGAAAAGAATCAGAGTTTAAAATACACTACCACCATTTATAGGTGAAAAAATACACTTAATTTTCTGCTTTATTACCATGGATATTTTAACATGCATTTCATTTGTGCATATAAAAATCTTACTTATAAAAGTATGCTGCACTAAGGTCCACACGGAGAGTTATATGTTGTTTCAAAAATAAACTTCTAATCTTCAATCAAGCAACCAAGTATCAACTAATAGATCATCCAACTCTCCTAAGGATGAGAAAATTTTCATATTAAGTATAATTAAATCTTTGGAACTCAATTTTATTTCTGAGTGTTCTCCAGTACACCAGCTTCAGTGATTTCTCAATTTAGCGACTTTTTCTTTCATTGTCTATTTTATATGTGGCCTTTCACTATACTTCCTATCTCCAGCATATCTGACACAATTCTCTCAGAATAGGAAGATGGAAACAGTAGCAGCAGACATAAGGTATACTAATTTACCCTGAAGTCTCAGCAGAATAGCAACTTTGATTGAAAAAAAGAGAATGAGAATAGTATCCTTTTAAATGTATTTAGCATCATTGTCTTAATATACAATAACAAGCAGCTGCTTCGGGCTGGCTCTTGTCCTAGGTGCTGCAGTGACACAGGTACAGTACATAGATAACAGTATTACCTCAAAGGTGCAATCAATCTATACAGCACCAGACACATAAATAAACAACATGCTCTCATGAGTAATATATGAGAGTTTGCATAAATGCTATAGATTCCTTAAGAACAGTACAGCTAACTCTGCTCCCAAAAGGAGAACTAGGTCTTGGAGTGAAAAGCAAGTGAAAACTGAAAGGACATTCCCCAAAAGAGAAATAGCCTATGCACAGGCAGAAATGTGATGATTGTGAGGGGAACAGTCAATCTTTTGATATGATTTTGTGCCAGAGTACATACAAAAACACTACAAGCTGTGAACTAAGACAGTAGAACAAAAAAAGAATTAGATTGAGGAATTAAATGGAATAAAGAACATTTCAAATATTCTGAGTGGACAGTATCTAATATATCTACATTTCTCAAAAATAATTTTGACAGTTATTACTGCTGATCCAGAGTGATATATAAAAGGAATAAAAGAGATACATTAAGAATTGAGATTTAGGGGCTAGGGATTTAGCTCAGCAGCATAAGCGCCTGCCTTGCAAACACACACTCCTGAGTTTGATCCCTGGTACCAAAAAAAAAAAAAAAAAAAACACAAAATTGAAATTTATACGTGAATAAGAAACACAGAAAAGTAAAATTGATACTAAGATATTCTGTCAATAGCAGGTCCTAAAAGAGCTAATGAAACTATATTTCTCTTTAATAATCATTTTAAGTATAATCTTAACGCTGAAGCTTCCAATATTTAAAGAAATCAACTGGCAAACTTGCTTATTCTTATTCTTATTCTTATTCTTATTCTTATTCTTATTCTTATTCTTATTCTTATTCAATATGTCTTGAGAAGGAAGAGTGCTGAGATTTCACATTTCTAACAAATTCCCAAGTGCACCCAATGCTACTGGTCCATGTATCTCACTTTGAGTAGCAATATTATAATATGTGAGACTGATATTTTTCAAGAAGTGACTTCACACTGAAAACTGAGTCCTACATAGAACATCACTATTGGTGAGCCAAGGAAGCATAGACTTTTGTCTTTCACTACAGCTGAACAGTGACATGAAACAGTGGTAAAGTATGTGCAGTGACTGGCCAGGGCTTCTAGTCATTTCTTACAGAAGGCAGAGTGCCCTCAATGCTCAGGATAGCCAACTACCAGACAAAATGTTTTAATAGTTGCCATTTAAGAATCTCTAATTTATTCCAGTAATCATGTCAAGCTCATTTTCAGACTTATATGGTCATTTGTGATAGAAATAAGATACTTGAAAAGTATGTGACCCTCACAGAGATGATCTTTAATGAGCACTACTGTTGTAATGCAGTTTTAACGTTAAAAGGTTTAGTCACTGTCTAACATATATGGCATTAAACAGAAGGCATTCATTTAATCTATCATTTCAAATTGTCTATGTTGACCCTCTTGACTAGAGCAGAACCATCTGCAAGGATGTCTATGTAGTTCTCTGAAACAGACAACATCACATATCAGAAACATAATGCAAAAGAAAGATGTGAACAATATATCTTGATTCTGAATGCTTTACTTTCCTTCTAAGGGAACAACTTTACCTGGATTACAAGTTTCCCTCTCATCATTTTCCTGGAAGGCTGTGACACAGATGGTCTGAGGTAATTTTATGCACTCCATCTAAAAGCATCAGTTCCCCTTTTCATTGACCAATCCATGCTGCTTCACACAAAGGAGACATATTGGTGATTTATCTGGTATAGTACAAATCAAGCCTAAACAAAAGCAATTCATTCCGAATCAGGACCTAGCTCTGAGCTGGAAAAACTCAGATGTCCCTTGATTGTTGCAAAAGCAATCACCATTTTTCTATCTTGTTTTCTTCCCTCCTCCACTAAAAATAGTGGGGGAAATGTTAAGGGAACTGCAGTGGTAAGAAGTTGTAAAGCAGTATGCATTTCAGTTTTGTTTATCAGTTAATATAAACATCTTTAAGTAGAAACAGCAGGGAAAAAGTATTAAATAAACTTAAAAACAGAGAATAAAAAGCTATGCAATTAACTTGCAAAATGTTGCTGTAACCTAAAATATACTGGCCACATGTTTATATAATTTATTTACAAAAGAACCATTTAAGTAACATTAAATGTTGCTACTGCTTGCCTGAAACTTGTGAAGTTTTCTTGGTATGCAGTAATAACTTTACTAAGATGTTTCAGAACATAAAAAGCAAAATCAATGGTAGGAAAAATGTTCTTTTTGTTCGAGGGTCTGTGTTTGGAAAATATTGCCATGTAGCATTTATGGTAACAGCTGTACGGTTAAACTTTAGGCACAAACTGAAGTGCAGAGGATCTGCTGCATAAATAAAATCCCCATGGCAACTAAATGTGCTACTAGATAACAGAGAAAAAAGGATTTATGTGTTTGCTGAGCTGTCTTGCCCTAAAGGAATTCTCCAGGCAAACGCAGGCCACCTGCCACATGTTATATTAAGCTCAGCCTTCTGGACTTATTTTCAAATCCACAGCAAAAAGGTCCAACTACTTTTACTTGGAAGTTTCATTGTTCTTTATTCCCAGCCCACAAAAAATAAACAATTCATTTTTCAACTTGCCTGCTATATTTTGCCCTGGATACAAAAGATAATTAATGAATTTGTTTGTGCTCCTAAACATTTTGTTGATCTTACTGAAATAACAAGCATATGTATAACAAAAAAGTTTTTTTTTTAATTTGTATACAACTTGTCATCTCCAAGATAAGGTAGATTGTATAGAAGAATGGTGATTGATGAGGATGTTCTGAAGAACATGAAAAAAACAACAAGATTAGCCTCTTCTTTAAATTTAGCACATAAAATATTTATAGTAACCTTCTTCCTGAAGGAAAACAGGGCTTATAAGTAGTCTTGGATTTTGTTATAGACGATGTCATTAAGTCAATTAACTTTAAAATAATAACTGATGATGAATGGGTGATATAGAATATATCATGAATGTTTAAATTTTTAGAATTTATTACATTATAAGACAAATTGCCATTCTGTTCTCTTGAAATACTCCCTCCTTGCTTCAGACACACTTATCCCATTCTTCTTAGCACTTTCTGAGGCAGTTAGTTCTGGAAGTCCTCTTTCGTGAATGTCTTTATGAGATGTGATCAAACAGACAATGACTGCTTCTCTGAGCACCAGCCATTCAAAAGTCAAATTCATAAATGCATCACCATGTGTTTCATCTCACTTATTTCTCCTGATCTTATATTTTGCAAGTACTGGCTCTTCTGTAAAGTCAGAACACCCAGAAAGGTAAACAGTCTGAAACAGTTCAGGACATTGAGGCGGGCACAACAGACTTCTAGAGCTTCTTCAGAAAATGGCAAAAGTGACGGGTAAATGTGTTCAAAGTGAGGTGAATTAATGGCAATGTGTCTTTTACTAATACTGCATATTTTTTGATATGTTAACAAACATATCGTAACATAAGCAATGCTATATAATAATGCGGCTTTTTTTTTTTGGGTACCAGGGATCAAACACAACCTCATACGTGCCAGGCATTCACTGTACTGCTGAGTTATATCCCCACCAATAATGCATTTTTGAAAGGTGAAAATAAAATGAGACCTATAGTATTTCCACTGACTGAAAAAAGAAGGCAAAATTTCATTATATGCGAGTCATTTAACATAATTTGCTACAAGAAAAGGGCAAACTTGGTTAGAAATATGCTCCCTCAAACTTGAGATCTACCTCAACTCTGATGTGAACACTGATTTCAATGAAATAATGACAGAGATCTTACATATAAATAGCCTTAACTGTTATCTATTCCTCAATCCTACCCAAATTGTACAGACACTGAAATAATAAATTTAAGTTACTTCATTGGTTGATAGAGAAATGAAAGGAGAAATGAGTAACTGGCACACAAAAGGAAGAAATTTTTCACTAACCAATTTGTTATCTTCATCCACTTCTGATGATATGAATTGATTATGACAGAAATTATGTTTAAGTATTTAATAAAATCAATGGACATATTAATTATGATTATGAAGTAAAATATACAAATTTAAAAATAAGGTTACAATTTCAGTAGAATTGTATTTGCTCTCTCTCAGATATTCACTTTCACAGATAGATCTCCGTATTAGAATCTAAGGAATGAGCATGTATTCCAAGAGCTATGGATGTTTTGCAAAACACAAATCT
This sequence comes from Dolichotis patagonum, assembly GCA_004027295.1. NCBI lineage: Eukaryota > Metazoa > Chordata > Mammalia > Rodentia > Caviidae > Dolichotis > Dolichotis patagonum. The sequence goes on from PVJX010000316.1 coordinate 254,325, forward strand.
GGCTACAATGTAAGGCAATGAAATCTAAAATCACTATAGCACAGTAATTCAAGGAGACACCATAAAAACTGAACTCTTAGGCTCACATGAAACAACTCCTGCCATCCAGCTAATGTAAAGTTGAACAGCAAGATGATTTCTCTGTTGCGTGAGTAGGTACTTACTGAAAACAGCAAGTGACTGTGTCTGTAGGAGTACTCGGGGGTGCCTCCTAAATGTCAGTCTTTGGTAAGTGTAGGTACACATCCTGTGGCTCTCAAATATGGGGCTGTTATCCTCTTAGACTGGTCAAATCCCTTCCAAACTTGAAACTCTTTTTGTTACTACACAAAAATAATACTGTCATTTTAATGGATTAGGAAGGAATACAATTATAAAGAAAGGATATAATTTTATATGTGCTTTTATATTACAAAGTAAACACCTATTAAAACTTTCTCAGATTGGTATTAATACCATGGCTACAGGCAGTACACCAAACTGGACTTGCTCTTCTGCCTGGGTATACAACTAGACATGTTCCAGCTTCCTTTGCAAGTGAATGCGGCCACATGACCGAGTTCCAGCCCATAGGATTTGAGAAGTAATAACTGTTCTACTTCTAGGATTGACCATTTGAAGCTCCCCCTGGTGATGAAACTCACTCTTCCTCTATTTTAGATGACTCTGGGTTGGGGAAATGACCACTCTCAGAGGGTTCTAGAAGCCCCTAGCACAAACTTCTGTCACTTGGGTCCTTGAATGATTGGGAGAAGCAGTAACTTTCTGTCCAGCAGTAACATGCATGTGGAAAAAATTATGAAAAGAAGAAACATCTGTGTTAGAGTGTTGAAATTTTACACTTTGTTAAAGCAGCTAACACCGCCTTAACTAATATAGGAATGATCTTAATAACGTAATTTATTTAAAGGGAAGAATTAATCCATTAGGACCTACCCTATCAACTAAATAACATATGTTGTATATGTCTATGTATATGTGTATGAATATGTGTGTCTATATTTAAATTTGATTCCAATTTGCATCACAATGCATACTCATCTTAAAGTTCTTGGGATGTTATCCAAATTATTATATGCACATGACTCCTAAGAAGAATTATCTCTTGATGCAAAACAAATCAATGATAGCTTCACAAAGAAGAGAAAGTAGTACAGCATTTAATTTCTAAATTATCAGGTACTTATTTTAGGGGATACTTCTGTAAAGTTATATTGATGCATTACCCCCGTTAGGGCCCACTCTGGCAACTGCTCTTATTGAGCAGAATGATGTTTTATCCAGTTGTTTTTAAAAATCCACTTAAAGAAACCCAAACAGCTTAAAACATTAAATTGCTGACTTTTTAAAGGAAACGATACTTTAGATGGAGTTCTCATATTTATATTACAAGGAAAAAATACTAACCATTGACTTTTAATGTATTTTAGATAAATCTTGTAATCTCCTGAAATATTGTGGTCCACTTTCTACATAGGACCTTTTCAAAAATGTCAATGAGATAGACTTTCACCTGCAAATTAAGGAGCTAGCAAAAATTTTTTTCCTTAACAGATTTAGGCCAAATTAGATATTGTGCCAACTCAAACAGATGTAGGTCATCTGTATAGCACTTTCTGTATGTCTTAATTATAAGCCACTATGCATGGAAAACGGTCTCCATTAAAACAAATCTTTGATGGACTACATATAATATGGCCAGAATGGCATGATTGTTTTTTAAAGAAAGCCAAAAATTATTTCACCTTTATATGAATGGTATCTCAATAGCATGAACGGTTATATGGTTTCTAAATAGCATGAATTTTTAGGTATTTTCTTTACTCAATGTCTCTAGTGAAAACCTAGCACCTTAATAGGATGCCCAAACAGTTCTTTTCATAATCACATAATTTTATCTTACCAAACAGGTTGGTAGTCTATCAAAGCCTCAGACTCGGAAGAAATATATTTCCACACCAGCATTATATGTTCATCTTCTGAATTTTTAAATAAGCCTACTATCATATGCACTGAGCAAAAGTTGACAGAAAAGCACATACGATCTTTCACCACTTACAACTCTGTGGGAAGTGTATCCTGAATCCACTGCATCTATCTCTTTGTTAATCCCTATCTCCTTAAACTTTTGAAAACTAGTCCTTTCACTGGGTTGAAACATTTTTCTTAAATGTCCCAAACTACATCCGCAGCCTTTATTTAGTCCAAAGTGTACGGTACATTTTCCCAATCCTTTTCCAATATTAAACTGTTTCTTAATACGCCTAAACCACTTAGAACAAAGACTGGGCTTGTAGAAAGAACTCGGTGTCAATGATGTTACTATCATCACTTGCTCTTAAAATCTTATTCTATCATGTCTTCTTCAGAACAAAATCTTCATTCTCTCCCATCCCTGCTTGGTTTGTTCTGGTCATGAGCTCCCTCTCCTGCCATATTCTGAAGTCAGTTTTTCCAGACTACTTTCCCAGGTTCTTTTTCCTTTTATTATACATATCTTCATCTTTTAATCACAGCATTGCTACCAGCCCTAGGACGTATATAGTCTCTAGATGTTGCATACTGTATTTATGAGACCTCTTTCATATCTGAAACTGCTTCCTTAATTACTTGATTTGTAAGCTTAGAATATATTAAATATTTACCTGGATTTTGTAAGTAGAGGGTAACATGAACACTACATATGAAGTAACCCCTAAATATGCCATCAAAACTCTTACTGCTGCCATACTGAGGAAATACAGCTCCAACAGGAGTTCTCCTGTACTGACTGCATTTGGGGGACTGCATTTCCCAGTCATTACTGATGACTCATAAGAAGCATCCTTTTAATAACCCAGTACGTTTTCCAAATTCCCAAGTCTTGTACAAGGCATTAACCTTACCACATGTGTCTCACAGATTCTCAGCAGCACAGCATCGTTCTGCTTGAATCTGTGTGCATTTGGGTTCACGTGCCTTTTAGCATATGAATTCCAGGAGCACAAGAAATGCTGTGCTGAATAGTATTAAAAAGTTGGGGACTGTGCAAGCCTTCAACAGTTTATTTTTCTAATGATGCACAGTATATTCAAACTAACCTTTCTCTTTTGTTTTGGGAAACCTGTACATTAATAATGGAATATTAATATAATGGAAAATAGCTCCTGGAGATATAAATTATAAAGTGAGTTGGTGTGCTACGTGAATTACTACAGCAAATTTAATCTAAGATGATAGCAGAACTATTTAAAAAATAATTCCAAGCGTCTACTTTATAAGAGCCTAGAATCTTATAGAACAACCATGGCAGTTATTAAACTGGTAGTCTACTTCAGTCTCTCTTTTATATGTTTTTCCCTATGGAAAAAATAACCACCTTCCGTTTAAACTTATATTTCTCAAAATATATTCTAATGATTATTAATACTGTAGGATACTTTACAAACTCAAAAGACTTTTGTGTTTAACAGTCAGGGAAGAAACATATCACAATCCTCTCATAGAATATTATTTTGCAATTTAGAGATCAGCAAAATTAAATGCTGTAAAATGGCCTGTTGTAAAAACTATTTAATCAAATTCTTCCTAACTTATCTCAACCAAGAAACTCCATTGTAAGTAATTATTATTAATACTATGGAACATGAGTTCAACAGACGAAACTGGAATAAGCTATAAAATATAAAACCCTATTAAATCATTTTATATAAGTAATTTATAAAATATACAAAATAGGCTAAATATTAAGAGTATTTTTAAGTATTCAAATAGATATAAATGTTATATATATCTATTTATATATTTGTATTATATAATATTTATATAAAGAACATTTATATATTATATATTTATATATTTGTTATATGTTATATAACATATATGTTATATATAAATATAACATTTATATAAATAACATTTATATTTAAATTATATAAATAACATTTATAAATACAATTTATATTTATATATGTTATCTGTTATATGTAACTGTATGACACAGATGGTTTTTAAATAAATTGTATGTTAAATAACTACAGTCTTGAAATTATTTGTATTAATCAGAATTGCCACACAGCTTAATATATTATCACCATGTCAGCAAAACACTATGGCTGATCTCCTTTCCCCATCCCACTTGTTCTTTCCTTTTGAGCATTTTCTTTCCCTTTCATTTTCACAACATATACTGTACATTTTGGATCTTATTATTCTTTCAGTTTTGGGGGATTTTTTTACACTAGGGAGACAATATAATATTTATATATGCGAGTTTAATTTATTTCACTTAAGATTACAGTCTCAAGTTGCATCCATTCACCTATAAAAGGAAAAAGGGAAAAATTATATGCATATGGATATATATGTGTGCGTGTGTATTATATACATATATATGATAGATAACTATACTACTAATCTCTGTAAGTTCATCAAAAAGACCAGTTTGTGTTTTCATTGTTAGATTGTTTAATCATTTTTCACACCTAAATCTTGTAGCTTGGACAACTACTTCTAAGATAAGGATATGCAATATATTAACTAGTGTTCATTTCCTTTTTTTTTTTTTTGAAATTCTGTATCATTTCAATCTTTTTTGTTTTGTTTTGTTTATAAAATTTTTAAAAAAACATTATTGTTGAGACTTTTGATCAGGACATGGAAATAGCCTACTTACAAAGAACTGATATTAGGGTTATATTTAAGTGTGCATCTATTTATTACTTATAATTATTAAAACTGACATCCAAACTACAGAAAAGAGGCAAGGTATACATGACTATGCACATGTGAAAACAAAAAGATCTGTGAGTTCTTATAAACAATGCTGCTGGACACAGCTAAGGTCAATTCCAATTCAACTTGCTCAAAATACTAGATAGAATCTATTGTACTATTATACTCTCACACAAAAAGCCTAAAATTGTTCAATCATACAAAAATGCAGGACTAAAAATATAGTAGGAAAATTGCATTAATTTTCAACATCAAATGTAGTATTTTCCCAAAGAAATAAACTATACTGGAGTCTCATTTCCATATTTTATAGTATGGTAATATCTGAATATATTGCAGATTTCTTTCTACATACAGGAGTCTTAAGAATATAATAAGACTTTTGAGAGAACATATGCTAGGTTGCAGACATGACCTGAGTGTTAGACATGTAACAATTTAAATCTTTGCCAAAAAACAAAAACAAAACAAAACTGAAAGCTTCAAAGTATCGATTCCAATTCACAGATGAGAAAACTGAGTTTACAACTGTGAAAAATTCTCCTATAAATTACACAATTTCTATTGGTTGGAATAATTCAAAAATACATTCTAACTTCATGTTCAGTTTGGAAAGTATCCTTCCTACACCCAATACCGAGTTCATATGAATCTTTGAAATGGCAAATGATTGTAGTAATATAGAGATGTTCCACCACATTTCAAACTTGGTTCAGGTAATGTATTTTTTATTATTACTAGGAATAGTTTATTGGACTTTGCAATAAATCAAATCAAGACTGTAAAGAAAACAAGATAAAACAAAATCTTCTTCAGAAACATAAAAAATAGTATAAGTTTTACTCTAAATTGATCTTTGTTAGATGCGATCACGTAAAATACTTCACCAATAGATATGACAAATGCACTTTATATTTCGATGTGTCAAGTGATTTCAATGCTCTCAAACTATGTTGAAGCTGGCAGGCAAGCAGACTACATTAAATTCTTCTCTGGAATCGACTTCAATTCTAGATTGAATTATTGGAATTTTAGTGACCCTAAAAAAGGCTGTCAGAAATGATATTCAACACAGAGTCTTCAAATCTAATACTCTATTACACATACTTCACATAAAATAATATAGTTTCAATATAAACAAACCAGTCAAAAGCAACAGTCTATTTATTCTTGTAATTTGTATACATTTTGATATTGATTTGTCACAACAGATTCTTAAAGAGAAAACTCATAGGCTATATTTTATATTCAATATTTTACTTGGATATGATGCTGTTACAGTGTTTGCCTATGATGTTTATTTTGTGGTTTATTTTTAAAACACACAATATGATAAATAAGTGTCAAACAGCTATTAGCAGGGCTAGATTTTGAAAACTGTTTTTGCACATAGAACAACATTATGCAAAGGGATTTTAAACCACACAAAACCAGTTTCATTGGGAATCCAACCAGTGGATAGGGAGATGGTTCCTTCATTATCCAGCTCTGAAAGGAAGACAGGCATCTTTCAACTGCATATAAATACCAAAAACAAGAACTTCAAAAAAAATCGAAGCTTGGATTTGTTCTTGTTCTCTAAGAATTGAAAGCATATTGTGAGTGCATCTATGTTGTCACTATTGTCCCTGCTGCTACTGGTATCATGCAATGCCAGTACTATAATCCTGGGAAAGGACATTAAATCTCAAGAAGCGTCAATACAAGAAAACTGGGAAATAAAGTGGGAAGCCAATTTGCTAACTTATAAACCCGTCCTTTTAAATGTCCACTATTTTGCAGAAAATATATTTTTCTCATGGTGCACAAAGCCACAAATATGATACTTGATCTTTGAGTTGTACAGCTCTATGACCCCCAGGGAAGGAATCACAGGGAGTTCATGGTAAAGTATTCAGCTAAGGAAACAGTCTGGATAAACACACTGCTGCATTCTCACAGACAGGGAGCACCCATCCAGCAACCTTAATTCTGCCCTAAGGACACACAACAAACAGATCATACAGTGCCATTGACACTCAATGGGAATGGTTGTCCAGTCCATTCCTCAAGATAAATGCAAGTCTGAAGAAGCCATACATGTGTGTGTGTGTGCACGCATACACACACACACACACACACACACACACACACACACACTGATTTTCACACAGATCATTTTAACATACTAATCATCACATACATTGTATTAAGTGAGACTGGACTAGTAGCATTCAGACTAGTAGCATTCCAAATGGATATTTTAGAAAAGTGTGTGGGACTGTTGATTTTTATAATAATTTATAGTATAAAACAATGCAAGTTACTTAGGCTTTCTGTGCATCGGTTCTGAAGCAAGCTAATGATTAATATCTGGCTCTTTAAATTATTTTCTGGAAGTAAAATCTTTAAAAATTGTTATTATCATTCCTCTTTGCTTAAAGATAACAGCTTTTCTCTTCACTTAACAGCAAGTCTCCAAAGGCAAACCAAGACACAGTCTTAGTCACAAGATCTCAAAAGCTTCAACTGATTAATGGACTGATTTGATTCTCCTGTTTTTATCTATTTATTCTGATTGATAAAATATCTTTGATACACAGTAATCCTGAAAATTTCATTTTAGCCTAGTGTTGACCTAGCCTGGCTCACAAATCTGGGATGAACTCAAACTGAATCAGAAACTTAGATTTGAGCTGGAAAGCTGGCATTTGACATCTGGTTAAGAGGAAACAAATATTGCATCTCTTTTGAATTGCTGCTATTATATGTAGGACAATCTTGCAGTCAATTAATAAACCAGAAGTGTGGATATACTTTGTATCACTTCATTAGTGATACAAATCTCCATTAGTTTTAGAAGTTAAGACTAATAAATCTTCTCAAAGAGTTTCCAAAAATGTGTAAAGAGGAAGGAAATGTCTATCTTCAATGAATTTGTTTTATGTTAGTATAACCATCTTAAAAAACAACTTGAAACTTTGATCATAGCAAGAAAGTAAGATCATACAATCAAAGCCTTCTTATCTCTGGGAAATACTGCCCTTACAGAAAGTGGAAATTCATCTTTGGCTGGCTGTCTTTCATATAGCTATTCCAAAATCATAGTCAATAGAATCATGAAAAAAACATAAAAAATACTGAAATAGATGGTCTTTATCTCAATCTAAGAAAACCCATCTATGACAATCTGTCTTAGTTACTTTTCACTCGTCGCTGAGACAAAATACCTGATGCCCAAAGTTGGGAAAGGAAAGATTTATTTCTTACAGTTTTGGAGGTTTCAGTCCATACTCAGTTGGCTCCAAGGCAGGGTGGCATGGCGGGGCCACAGTTCATGGCGGCTGCCAACAGCAAGGCAGAAACTGGCAAGAGAGAGAGACACACCTTTTTCCTGCCATTACATCACATCCTGGCTCTACCCCTAGGAGGGTGTAGCACTGATACCACCAATCCAAGCACTAGACAATGAACCAATCACAAATGCACAATGCAAATACATGAGGCTTGGGGGCCACCAACATAAACCATGACACAATCCAAAGACCAATATCATATTAAATAGACAACAACTTAAAGTTTTCACTCTTAAATCAGGAAAAAGACAAGGATATCCATGGTCACCATTCCTGTTCAACATAGTTCTAGAACATTAGAGTAGCTAGATGCACAGACAAAGAAAAAGAAATAAAAGGAATAAGGATAACAAAGGAAGAAGTTAGATTATCATTATTCATGGATGACATGATCCATGAAAGCTCCACTGACAAACTTCTAGATTTACTTTTTCTGGAAAATGAGATATTATAGTAGTCATTGATCATTTTCTGTTATTCAGTTTAGAATACCCTATAATTCTTTCATTCTTTTGAATGGTTTTATAATATTTTTTGTTTGATATTATTGTATTTGAAGCCATGCTCAACTATTTCAAAGAAAGACACATATGGTAGCTATCCAGTTGTCTTGTTGTAAAGTGCTAGGTTGCTTATGTTGTTCTGTTCTGATCTGCTTTGTCCTGTCCTCTTTTGTTTTATTTTCTTTAAAATAAAAGTAATAAAAATAAAAAATAAAAAAAACTGCTAGATTTAGTCACCAAATTCAGTAGCACAACTAGATACAAAGTCAACCCTCAAAAATCAACAGCATTCCTGTACACAAATAACAAACAAACTCACTGAGAAAAAGAGAAACAATATCTTTCACAATAGCATCCAAAAAAATGAAATACTTAGTAATCAATCCACTAAAAGAAGTAAAAGACCTTTACAATGAAAATTACAGCACTGTGAAAAAGAGATCAAAGAAAATATCAGAAAACAGAATTATATCCCTTGTACTCTGGTAGGAAGACTCAAGATAGTGGAAATGGCCATACTTCCAAAATTGTTATACAAGTTTAATGCAATCCCAATCAAAATACCAATAGCACATCTCAAAGAATTAGAGATGTAGAAGCACTTTGCCTGCCCTCTTGGTAATCACCTTCCTCTGGTGTGAGCCAAGAGGAGAACCAGAGAAAGGCCCCCGAGATTAGGCCATGGCCATGGTGGAACCCAGGAGCCTGCACAAAGAAGCAATTTGCCCACCCTCTTGGTAAGTGCCTTCCTATGGCGTGAGCCAGGAGGAGACCCAGTAGTGTCTCTTGAACCTACCGTGCATGGGCTTGGAATCAAACATCCCACCCACCCCCATTAGCAAATGGGGACAGAGGTCTGAGCATCTCTTGGCAGGTTGACTGTATGCAACATAGCAAATATGGGGGGGGGGTCTCCTCTATCTCCTCTTTGAATGCAAGTGTAGTTTTCAGTTTTGTTTTCATTATGATTAATTGCTTTACTCTATTCAATATTCTCTTTCGATTGATTTTATAATGTTCAGTCTTTGGTTTGATTTTGCTATACCTAATTGAGTAGACAACTATTGTGAAGATAATGAGATATACTATGGTACCTATTACTGTTATCCCAGTAACCTGCTGTGAAGTTCTGTACCAAATTCACTACACTGTCTCAATTGGCTTTGTTCTGTCTTGTTCTGTTGTATTTCTACTACCTCAAAATTTTAAAAAAATAATATTAGAGATGTGCTGTTGGAACTAGAACAGACCTAGAATACCGAAAACAATTCTGGGCAACAAAAGCAAGGCAGGGGCCATCACAATCCCTGACTTGAAATTATACTACAAAAGAATCACTACATCTTTGATAACCAGGTTTCAATGAAGAACCAATATACATCACTCACCATCTAAGCTAATATCTTTTAATTCCTGTAGGAGCAACTTTGAAAGACATTATTCAGTCTGATCTATGACTACTAGATAATTTTTCCCAGTAAGACTTTTTAGTTTGTTTGTTCATGAGCTTTTTTTCCTAAACAAAAATACATTTTCAAAATGTATATCTGCTTTATTAACATAGCACCAAAAGTTATAACCTGAACTAACTTGGGACTAGTGACTATTATCTTTTACCTGGTCCTGTGTATATCTGTTTATTTATTTAATATTGGTGATTTATAATGAGAAGTAGTTTTTGCTGTATCTTAGCAGTCTATGTAATCTAATTTAAAGATTTAGCAAATACAGGTAGAACTAATGAATGAGTATCTGGAGATAAAGTTTGAGACATGGATGTAAATTCAGTACTACGCATTGTTTTCTGGCAACATGAAGACAGAAAATTCACACTGTATGAAGGGTACCATCGTGGTAGTTCCTTACTTTATTTCTCACTAGGTTTTCTCATCTTAAAAATGAAGTAAAAGGGCCATGCTTCAGAGTTTTTAAAGATAATAAAATTTACTGTCCCTACATTAAGTCACTTCGTTATATGTTTAATGCAATTGTCTGCATAAATAACTACAATTTTCATCTCAGGATTTAGTGAACATGGCTATAATCCAATTTGTATGATGTTATGATTGGTGATTTTTCACCTTTATATCTCTTACACAAATATACAGCTTACTGAATAAATAAAACCTACACACACTCCTCTTCCTCCAAGTTGTATTAGATACCTTCCCACATCACAAATCTTCTAATAGATGCATTCCTGCATTTCTAGGTTGACTAATAAAGCCATTCTTATGCATCAGCAAAGACTTAGCCCTCAATTATCTGTGTTGATATGCCTAATAAATGGATAGCTGCTTCTTCATAAATTGAACCATATCTGGAAAGTCAAACTAAACATGAAAATGAGCATCATCTTGCCTTAAATCTATCTTGTTTACAGAACATAATCAATTGTCTGATAAATTCGTTAAAATGGGTGCCACTAGAATTGAGTCACTTGAAAGTTTATTTTTGTCACCATATGAACTGCTGCATCATGTAGCAACTGCACCTCATGAGTCTAACGTGGCTTATGGTCATGCACTGCTTTGTTTCAGAAACAAAATCTAAATTTTCCCGTATTTGTCCAACTAACATCCAACACTGTATCAGTATGGGTACATGAGTCACTACAGTTCCATTTTATCATCTGGTTAAATCAACTTTATTTCCTATGCTTGCTAAATGTAAGATGGTTACACTAAAATGCTTAGTAGCTTTTGAAACTAAAAAGATCCACAGAAAAAATCTGTGGTCCCTTTTTAACAGGTTCACCATACATAAAATTCCCACAATTCAATACAATGTGATTGAAGAGGACTCTCAAATAAGATTAAGCATGAATTCAGTAACTTATAGACCTTTAACTATATGAACTGATGTAACATCATCCTTTAAATAGAAAATAATGGAAGGAAAGGACATAAAAATAAGAATTCCTTAAAAATGTATAAACAGCAATAAAGTTTTGAAATAATACTACATTCGTATTGCTATGCTCAACTCTACTTGATGCCTAATGACCTTTTTTAATTGAAGCTGCTAAAACAAGGTCATTCTGTTATTGACAGAAATGAACTTACTGTATACGGAAAGAGATGGTCTTCACATAATCAGTCCACAATATAGTGAGCCAGGTAGATCTGCTTCTCCATTCTGTAGTTTTGCCTTTTATGATTCTGATTGAAGGTAGGTTTCCTAAGGTTTTAGGTGTAAACACAATTTCTTCCCAGCAACATATTTAAATTTTGAATGGTTTTCTTTTGTTTAATTTTATGTTCTTACCTCCTTTCTGCCATACAGAAGTCACCTGCCCAATACTACTCCTGCTGCAACTCTGCCCTCAATAAGCTTAGAAGGCATAGCCTCTCTTAAAAGAAATCTGCATATCACAATCATTTTAATTCTTGGGAAAAAGCCATCCCTGTTTGTTCCAGACACCCTGGAGCTCTAGTTGAGTATCTGTCACCTGCCTTTGTCACCACCCAGTCACTCTCAGCAGAACTCAAGGGCTGCTGCTCCATGACTAAGAGGCAGACCTCAAAATAAAACTAGAAAGACCAAAGCTGAAGTACTTAAAATTTCACAGTGCAAATAAATCCTGCCAATTGTTCTTTGGCACTATTTTAAAGGATGCTATTTCTGTACAACTGATCCATGATATAAAAGATATTTGGGACCTTTTAAGCCTAAGGATACCAAAGCCTGTGAAAGACTAAATATGTAGAATGAACCCAGTTCAGCAACAGCACCATTCAGAAATCATACACAGAATGGCACAGTGTGCGACGTTTGAGAGTAAGTCCGTGCGGTGCAATGGAAGAGTTCTGCCCTGCAGTGTTCAGGTGAGATCCTGACATGGGAAAGAAGTCAAGTACAGCAGGCTCTGGAATGGCTAAAGATGCTAGGAATCAGAGGAGTCACAAGTTCCACTGACCCACAGTCAGTCTTCAGCAACAAACATCCATTATCCTTCATTATCCTGGAGCCTGATTTACAACACTACTGAGCCAGGGCATGGAATAGCCACACCATCTTCTAATACACTTTACATGTATTTCTGAATGACACCACTGGTGTTCCCACTCAGCAGCGATACTTAATGGCCTTTTCTCTTCATCTCCATCTCCCTCCCCACCTCTGCTTTCCTCCCTCCCTCCCTCTCCTTCTCTCCCTCCCTCTGTCTCACCCTTCTCTTCCTCCCGGTCCCTCTCTTATTTATACAGGATCTTGCTAAATAAGCAAATGGCCCAGATTGAGCTCAAACTTGTGGCCCTCTTGCCTCAACTACCCAGAGCTCTGAAATTACAGGCATTGCCACCATGTCTATGATTTTTTTTTTCTAAAAGGCAGGATCTCAATGTATTGCCCAAGCTGGTTCTACCAGGACTCAAATGATTCTCCTGATTCCTCCTCTGAGTAGATGGGAATATTTATTTGTACATGCCACAATGTCTAGCTGATTTTTTCTAGCTTAAATTCATCACAAACTTATCATTACTAGTATGATCTTGTTTAAAAGAAAAACATGATATTTGTAAATGATTAAATGAAATAGATCCTTAATAAATGCCTGAGAATCACTAATCTGAAAGATAATAATCTGTCAGACAGAAAAAGCATGTGTTTACACAAATAAAAAAGTAAAGAAGCTGAGCATTAACTTTGGTAAATAAGATTTTTGAGGCAGAACCAGAACATTCTACAAAAGAGAGGTGAGTTTTCTTGGTTTTAGTTTAGATTGCAGTCTGTATTAGACAAACTCTCCTCCACCTTCAAGGCCTTCTTTCTCCTCTTCCATTCCCATTTCTGGCTGTGGCAGCAACAATCACTTCATTGTATAGTGATCTTCCTATTTGGTTACCCAAGGGTCTCATGATGCTATTTTAACTGGCTCCTTTCTAGTTGGTACTCTAACAGTAATTTAAAAGCCTGCCATTTTGCATTGGATACTTACTATATGTCAGGTGCTTCACATGATTATCTGGATTAATTGTCTAAGCAGATCTATAATAAAAATTCATTACTGTTTCTATCTATATCTTACATAGATTAATTAAGTCAGGATTCTGATGATTAAGCCAGGATATGACAGCTACATAACACCAGGACTATGGTTTGGAACCAGATCTTCTGATGAGTCCAAAGTCTCAATCATCTTTATATATGGTTCTATATTACAAGACAGCTTGCTCCTCCCAGTCTTCCTACCTGCTCCCTCATTTGCCACTCCAAAACCAATCAGTATCTACCTTTTATTTTTGCTTATTATTACTATAGGAAGTAACCTCATAAACCAACCACAATAAAGTCTAAACGGCAGAAGATCATACTGAGAACAGACTAAAGGAAGCAAACAAGACTGGAAAAAGCAAAAACCATTAAAAATGATTCAGGCCAGAGATGATGGCAGTCTAAATTAGGAACGACGGTAAGCATGGAGATTTGGGTAAGGTCAAGACCCATTTAGGGAACAATAACACAGAATACAGTGATTCTGGAGACAGAATGTGGGAATGAGAGAAAATGAGGATGTATGAGGTCATGAATGATGCCTCAGTTTATACTTGCAAACTGGAAAAATAGTAGTACCAGAAGAGAGATGAGAGAACAGGGTTTCACGAGTCGCTATAGAATGAGTTAGGAAATGAAGAGCATGGTGATTGTTGGACACTCAAGTCAATCTAAGGAGAGAGAACTAGGTCAATAACACAAATCAGGGCATATTCAGCATAATCATGTAAGCTATAGGAGAGAACAGTGTTGGCCCAGAGCCCACATCTTCCACTAAGAGGGTCAACAGGCTCAACTAGCAATGTGCTTTCTCTATCTGATCAGTGTATCATCTGTCTTCCTTTAATGAGGCAAACATTTAAGAATATTATTTCCAAAAGCACACACAGGTTTAAAATTACAGTTTTAAAAACTTTTAAACATACATTTTCAACCGCTACATATAATCAAAGTCTGTGCCTCCTTTTCTATTCAGTTTTAAGATTTTAAGTTACTGTTTCTCCTATGCTGACCCTCTGAACAAATTCTGTGTTTATAATATACCAGTACTTTCTTCCTAATTTACATACTTTTAAAGATAAAGATTTTTAACTACTCTTTCTTCATAAGATAGTGTTATTTCACTGTTTTGGAAGTATCTATTTATAATTAACAGAAATACAGTGTAACCAGAAGCCAGAATTTTAGCTCAGTGTTTAGCATACCTACACAAACTTCCTACATTTATTAAAACTGACTGTAACAGCATATACTGTAAAACTGAGAGTACAGCGAAAGAAATATGTATTCAAAGTAATTTATGTTTCATGACTTTCACTAATTCAGAATGATAAATTGTTCTGATAATTTATATTAGTGAAGATTTTCTTTAAGTGAAAAATTAACAGTTTATTTTTGTTTTTCTCTGAATACTTAATGAAAAAAACAGGTATCAATTTATCAGGAATTATATTTACCCCTTGTAATATAAATGTAGTTACAAAACGTGAATTTTTTTCTTTGCATAAAGTAATAGAGACTATTACTACTTTGAGAAATGACTCACTAAGTATCAATTATTCACGCAGCTCAATTCAAAATGCTTCTTTTTTCCTAGATAAAATTATGATTTAACAATATAATTATGACTGAAGCTTTTCAAGTGACTGGTTCAATATGCTAATGGGTCAGAAAAAAATTCTTCTATTGCAAACTTGTATCCTAATATCCACGAAAGTAAATTTCATATTCCCATTGACCACAATTTAAAATGTTTAAATTCACCTAATCAAAAAGTCTCTGGACAGAGATTGCATGAAAATAAAATAACCCCTCTTCTATGCCAAGTAATATAAAACCAATTAGAACTAACAGTAATGATCACCCCAGACATTTCACAGGGACAAAGAAGTAAATCATGTTAATTCTGTAATTTGTGGAACTACATGTACTTGCCTCAAAATAATAAAAAATCCTTATTAGGATGAGTTATTGATAAATCAAAACCTGTTCATTGTTTTCTTTATAAAGGACCACAAAATACAGGTTGAATATCCATCATTCAGAATTCTTCGTGCTTGTATTTCAAATTTTGAAAGGTTGTAGATTTTGGGATATTTATATAGCCTTTATTATGTTGGTACTCAAAAAATTTCAGATTCTGAGCATTCTGAATTTCAGATTTTCAGACCAAGAATGTCCAACCTTTAGGAAAAAACAAATTCTAGGAGTATAACTCTTAAATTTTAGAAATGCTATCATTTCTTTACCCTTTTTCCAAACTTTTATTTTCTATCTGTATTAAAATGATATAAAACATTATTTGTTAGGTAGACTCAAAAATAAGTACATAATTCTAAACAACCATTATCCACAAATTACCCTTCTCCACAGATACCCAACTATCTACTGGGTTCATTTGTGAACATTTTATATGACTTTATAAATCTAGTATTATAGTTGTCTTCTTAAAGTATCTTTATTGATAAACATATATGCTGTTTCCATTCCATTGTTTCAAAAGTATTTTAATATACAACTAACTCATTTTATTTACACTAGTTTCTCTTAGTTCATTGAAGAGAAATTTGGTGCTTTTGCCTGTTTTTTTTTCTTTGTAAGACAGTCTTTTTTATCTATGCTTGTACTCTTGAATAACATTTTGACCATTCTTTTAAAATTATGATTCATGGTGCCATAACAAATTGCTATTCTCTATCTTTAAAAATATATTGAGTTTTACAAATACTCTTTAGTTATCTAATTCCATGTCATTCCCTTTAGAGAAGAGAATGTTTTATATAAATTATATTCAAACTATTACCATTTCCTAGTGCCATTTCTCCATAAACTGTATTTTCCTTTATTATATGTAATGTAGAATTTCAAAGCAAGGATTCTTAACCTAGGGTACATAGGATCCATGGAATGGATTCTTTAGTCCTTGAGCTCCCTAGGGTATATGTGAAATCTTGCAGCTATGTGAAACTATGCAAAGGTGGTAATACCTAGAAGATGTTCATAGCTTTCCTGAGAATTTTAAGAATTCATGTTCTCAAATTTAGTATCAAATTAATTATAGTACTAAAACATTGGGCATATTACAATATTTATTTATACTGACACTCTCGCTAAAGCTGAGCAGTCACAGTGGGTCAAAGCAGTAGAGGTGTCCTGGCACACCTGCCAACCAGCACATGCAGCCTGCTAAGAAGTGAGAAAACTGTCTGATGCCCTCCTCAGGGAACCCTCCTCTGTCCCTGACAGCATTTCACAATCTGTGAGGAATTACACTTGACCCTGCCTAACCAGGCTTCTGCATCTTTAAGAAAAGTACTCCCAGTTCCCTTCACTAGGCAGACTAAGCTAGGGATGCAAGATTCGGCTAAGGGAATATGGACTGAATTTCAATTCCCAAGAGCTCCTTGGTACACAAACTTGACAACTGGTTTTGATATCTGCAATTTACCTGCCATCATTCTTAAGGAAAAGGAAAGACTGATGCAAATTCAGAAAGCCTCACTGGTTTTACTTCTAAATCAGTTTCAAGTGCCTAACTTGAGTGTGATAAGTCACAAAAAATATGAAAAGTTTACTTTGATACATGAATTTTATTTTCTTGCTTCTTGTTTTAAGAATTAAATGGTTAGAGTTTGGACTATATAGACTTGGCTGCTTGGATTATTTCACAACAATTACATACAGAGCCTTCAGATTAGACTTTCATTACAACACAGTTTTCCCTTGTAATAAACCTCTGATTTTCAGGATCTCAGTTTCCTAAAAAGATTATTTTGACTACTGAAATAACTCATTAGGTTCTGCTAGTAGAGGACTAGTACGTGGATATCCAATGTATTCATCATTGTCATCAACATCATTTTTTGGATCAGCCAAATGTCTGTCATTTATAATTGGACTCTTTGTAACACTGTATTAAGTGTTAAAAAAAGGTTTTATAAAATGCTAAAATTAAAATTGTATTGGGGCCCCATATATCAAAACAATTTATGATAAAGGCAATAATAATGCAGTGCTGTTGGGGCAAGATAATAGCTACTCAATAACTAATGCTAGATTATTTAGATATCTATATGGACCCTGAGTGCCATACACAAAAATTAATTCCAGATGTGTTGTAAATCTAAAGAATTTTCAAGGAAAATATGTGTAAACATCTTCATGACACTGGAGTTGGCAAAGACTTCTTAAACAGAACATAAATATTTCTATTTAAGAAAAATATAAGGTACATTATGTTAAAGAGTTTCTTTTTATCTGTAAATACAATTAAAAGAGTGAAACAGAAATACATGGAGGAGATATTTGTACATCACAACTATAAAGAGAATTATATCTGAAATAAAGAACTCCTATAAATAAGAAAAAGCAGATAACTCAATTTTTAAAATTAGGCAAAGCACATGAAAGACTATTTTAAAAACTGACATAAAATGGCCAATAAGCATTATAAAATGTGCTAAACCTCACTCACCATTAGGCTATCACAAGTTAAAACCACTATGTAATATATATCCCTCAGAATGACTAAAAATGAAATAAAATGTGTTGGCAGAGAGAAGGAAAAACTGAGATTCTAATATATTGATTGATATAATCACTTTGGAAAATTGCTGTTATCTATAAATAATAATATGTATACCCCATGACTGAGCAGCTTACATATCTACATATATGCATAGCACAAATAAGTACATATGTTACCAGACACAGACAGTAATGTTTATATCTCCACTGTTAGCAATAGCTCAGATGCTCACCAACAGTAAAAGTCATACATTCTCAAAATGAAACACAACATAGCAATGAAAATGAACAAACAATAATATATGAACACTTGGTTAAGTCTCACAAACATAAGCAAAAAAATGTCAAATATAAAAGAATACAAAGTATAGAATTTATATGAATTTCATATAGATGAAGTTCAATCACAAATAAAATCTGCAATGTTAGGAAACAGAATTACTCGGCATGAAGACAGAAATATCTTGCAGCATACTGGTTGTTAGGGTTTAGGTCTCAGATGTTCCCCAAAAGTCTCATGTGTCTCGAGGGGGCCTGGTCAGAAGGGGAAGGTCACTGGGGGTGGCATCAGGAAGTGTAAAATTCTCGTTCCTTCCCTTCTTTCTCTCCCTCTTCCTGGCCACTATGAGATGAGTCGCATTTCTCTAACAGCCCTTCCTTGTGCGATGATGTTTTTGTCATGGAGCCAAATATACTGAAATTTGAAGCCATGAGTCAAATAAACCACTTCTTTACACCAACGGTTTTGGGTATTTTGTTCCAATGCTGGGAAAGTGATAAATACAGAATAGACAAAACAACTCTATAATATTAGGAGAATTACTCTTAGTATAGAAAGGAAAATGACTTGAAGGGGCCATAGGAGTTTCATGCAATATACTGGGAATGTTTGACTCCTTCATTAAAGTGTTTGTTATATATAGATATTACCATTTTGTTTCAAACTGGCATAAAAGTTGTTAATAAATGTGTTTGTACATTTTAAAAGTGTTGGCAGGAGTCCAGGACTAAAATGACATTTAAAATGTGGTGAATCAAATGTGAAGATAACAAGTGCAAGAGCTGAACCTGGAGAAGCTGCTGCAGGTCATGAAAGGCCACCGTGGAAGATGACGGTAAACATTCCGCCCCACATACACTGGAAGAAACTCAGAGTCTGAGTCCCAGAAAGTATCGAGGGTTCTCAAATTAAGGATATGAGCTCAAAACGCCACACAACCACATGAAAGAAATCTGATCACATAAATTTATGTTACGTATTTAGCTGAATCCTATCACTACTCCTAAGAAGGAACTGAGACCCAGAAAAGCTAAATGACTTGCACAAGGTCCCAATTTTGACAATCAAGAGTGATTGATTCACAGTTCTATACTAAACCCATTTATAGTTCTCACTAAACATTATCTTTATTTAGTGTATAAAAAGTAGCTTAAGAGTTCTGAAATTAAATTGGTTTAAATTATGATTTGTGTATTATATCAACTAAATTTGAACACTTAAGAAAGGGACATTAAGAAGGGGACAAGTAAGCCATAAGTGTTAAGTCATGACAACTACATTAACCAAGCAGGACATTAACCAGACTACCAGGCTCATCAATATTTTGCATAATTTACTTCGCAAAGAAAAAAATGACAGTAAGTTTTGAGAGAAAGTCATGTGGGGTTTCTTTCAAAAAGATGTGCCAGAGTGACCATGGTAAATTGTCTCTCCTAATAAAATATGTTGGCATAGGATATATGAAAGCTTCCTAACTCTTAACAACATTAGGTTAGATGAGGAAAGGGAAAGTTTCCCTAGCACTTGAAAATCAGAACAAACCACAACACTATCTATGGAAGATTACAGATTTAATATAAAGATCTACATTTTACGTACACTAGATTCACAAAATTAAGCCAGAATCACCTTCACACCAGAAAACAGCAAGAGCCATGCCTTAGTGTAAGGCTTTCTTTGCTTTAGGAGTCACTCAGGATCACACCAGCATCTTGGTTTTGTGTTGTTATCCATCTGGACAACATACCTTTTTGCCAAGAATAACCATGAAGTACAAGATTTATTGCCATAATGAAGTTTTTTTAGACCTCTGTTTTCTCTGCAGAGGACAGGAAGAAAGGCGTTCATCTCACCAGGCAGCTTATTAGGATTAGCCCTGAATAAGACACCACGGAATGTCAGGCCTATCAGTTACTAAACATGCATCATACAAACTTTGTCTTTGCGAGAACCTCTGCTCTGCATTTGTCATCCACCTGAATAATTAACAAGTACATGCTGCCTGCCAGCAGCTTAGGGAATTAATTTCCCCAGTTAAATGTAGATCACGTCCACAAAAACTCAGACCACACACACACACTGCACTCCTGCCTTTCAGCCTCTACAGGTGAGGGACATACTGCACAGCCTCCTACTTCAAAATGATTTAGAACGCAGGATTACCAAGCTAAACAAGTAGTATGTTCAACTACTCTCTAATGGTCATTTGGAATTCTGCTGTCACTTATTCAATGTCCCCATGCTTACATTAGTTTTCTGCCATCTTAAAATGAAAATAATTCAACAATTCTATATACCCTCTGATTCTAAAATCTGTGCGAATAATAAGAACCATATCCATTAAAGCTATCAGAAAGGCATCTACTGACAATCAAAAACAAGACCACACATTGTAACATAAAAGTTAAAGAAAACAAGAGAAATTGAAGCAAGAATCATTTTCAGAAGGTTTCAAATATAGGACAGAGGTTGCAATGAATGTATACATTCCTGATTTTACTTGAAGCTAGCAAGTATGTCTTTTAGTACCTTTCATTACACATCAAATAAAGTTAAAGGTATATCTAGTAATATAGGATTATTAAAATAATGGCTTACCATATATAAAGCAAAATATTTCTTAATGATTTTAAACTGAGTAATGGAAAACTAGGCTGCATCTCTTTAAACTCCTACCTTCTAATCATTATTTCTTGTCTACATAGTTGGTTCCATAATGACAGTGAATACTGTACAACCTTCCATGTATAGATAAACGAAACTGAACTGATTTTTATCCCCCCAAACTGTGATTTTAAAAGAAGGCTGTCTAGCTTTGTAATCTAGGGGACATTAAATTGTACTAATTATCTCCCATTTAGGTCCTGTTAGCTGAAACCACATTCGAGAGAATCTATACCATGTTCAACTCTGGGAGTGTCCGCTGTTGTTAGACACCAGGCTGCCAAGTGCTGAGGCACTTCCTAAGGTCATCATAAGCTTCACTGAAGGATGAAGACAACGATGAATGTAAACACACCCCTTACTTTGGTGAGTACACTGGGGATTTATTAAAATGTACTCTTATAGCCAACAAAGTTGATCTATGTCGATAGGCTAAGTTTTCATTAAAATGACACACGTCGAACACAAAATTTCTGGAATTTCACTCTATTCAATGAAATGTTTAACCCTTTGCTTGAAGGGCCTATTTATGTGTGCACAATCACTTAATACTTGCATAATTAAAATTATATTTCTCTATCAACCATTACTACTAGCACTCATAATATAGTGCTACTTTCTTCTATAGTTGCCTCATTTTAAAATTATTGCTTCCAAGACCTACTTTAAACATAAACATAAATGAATTTTTAATTAATCATTTGGATGAACATAAATCTATTTTTAAAATTATACTGAAGTGATGTGAGGTATTTTCTAGCATTAATGGGGTCATTTTTACAGCAGTCATTATCTTTTTTTGTCCCGTACTTTTTAATAACATCCTCAGAAAACAAACATCCTAATGCAATTATCACAATACCTAATATTTAGCTTAATTTAATTCTGGAAAAAATGTTAGGCTTGAAGTTTCTAATTTTAAAGTATATATTTTTAATGGAAGGAAATTTTCTACAATATCATTTTATCCATGTTCTCAGGCCATTCTTAATATTTTTGCCTCTCTTATTGAATTTAAATTGAAAATACTTGGCTTTGTCCCTAGTCCGTACCTAAATCTCACTGTAGTATGACTATCGTGAGGCAACTAAAATTGAGGCCTTGGCCCCATCCCTTGGGCTTTATTTTCAGGCAATGCTAAAATCTTATGCAGTGTATAGAAGATAAGGAGAATTAAAAAATGTGACAAACCTTCTCTACAACGTCTCTCACTCTTAGAATAACCCCAGATGGATGCCTATTTCTCTAGGCCATGCCAATAGGAGAGGTTATGTGGTAGGATAGGAGAAGGGATGAGAAGGTTACACTTCATTAAAAAGGGTTGGAAGAAAATGACAAGAAATCATCTAAGGTCAAATATTAAAATTCATTTTAAGTCAGAGTAAGGGGTACTAGGTACAAAGCGGTAAAATGACATACACATACAGATCTCTGATTTTAAGAGATTGTATTTGACAACATTTATTTGCTTTTCATTTTTTATGACCTGTTAAATTCTGTCCCTTCTTTCTTTATTAGTGAAATCATAACTCACAGAAAGCCTAATTCAGTGACAAACACTAAGCATAGTATGATTCTCTTTCAAACAAGAGGTTCCCACAGAAATTACCAAACTTTTATTTTAAGTAGCCATTACAATAACAGTATTAGAACAATGAGATATTATTAGTGTACGAACATACAAAATATTTGTATACACTGATGCCAGAGAAACTAACTATACTAGCTGCTATTGCCCCAGCTACATTTGTGTATAATATCCACCTTTCTCCACACCCAATGGACTAGTAATCTCCGTAATCTACCAGGAGCCCTCAGCCTCATAGGAATGAATCTAGTTTGTATCATTTAGGCACAAAGAAACAAGAGATCTGTATTATAATTGGGGGGAAATTACAATGTGACAAGCTTTAAACAAAAGAAACAAATGAATTAACAATTAAACTATCAAAAGCAAACAAAAAAGAGTAATACTAATAAAAAAAAAGATATGCAGACCATATGAAAAACCAGATTTCAGACATGATAGCATGAGGTGTAATCAAAAGAGAAGCTATTTAAAAGTTAAACACAAAAATAAAAGCATATTAGATCAATTGTAATGACTGACAAATTGTGCCAACTTAGGAAATTCAGAAGTTTAACTCAGCAGTTCTACATCCTAGGGTGTAGAAGACCTGCTCTAGGGCAGCTGTGTTTTCCCTAAAATGTTGTAATGGTTGATTCATTGTGTCAACTTGAGAAGTTTACAAGTTTTAATTAAGTGGCTCAGCAGGGGGTCAGGGTCCTCATTTTGTAAACAACCTGAGCCTGTGCAAGAAGAGCCTCGGAGATGGTATGAGCGCTACAGTCATTCTAGGGTGAGTAGCCTGCATACAATACAAGGGAAGAAAAAGGTTGTTCTTCCTCCTCTTTGCTCTTGTTGCTTTTGCTGTTTTCTGCCACCTTTAACTGTTGCCCCTCACCCTGCTACCCTGCCTTGGAGCCAGCTGATGATGGACTGAAACCTCTATAGACGGTGAGCTAAATAAGCCTCTCCTTCCTTAATTTTGGGTGTCAGGGATTTTGTCTCACTAATGAGAGACAAGTAACTAAGACATTAATTGAGTGGAATAAAGACACAAACAGTAAAAAAAAGCTTTTAATTAGTTAATAAACACTCATTTATTTTGGATTTTGTCATTTGAAAACTTCACAAAGAAATTTTTGAAAATTAATCAAAAATAACGTTTTTACAGAGGTTACTGTAAAAGGCAACACTGCATTAAAAATAAGGGTTGCTGTGATTGTTATCTAGTATTAACAAAGGAGAGATGATATTAGCAAATTTAGAAAGATAGAAGGATTTATTTGCTAGGAAGTAGTACCTAAATTACAAAACCCCATGGAAAAAAATATAAGTGTAGGGTTTAAGAAAAGATGGAAAAATTCAATGGGAAAGTTGGAAATAAAATACCTGGCTTTGACTCTAGCATAAACCTAATCTAACTGCAGCATTACTATTGTGAGAAAAATAAAATTATAGCACTCTTCCCATTCCAATAATAGAAGTCCAAAACTATCTCAAACACTGAGATAGAAGCCACCTCAAGTATCCCCCCCAGTAATACTACCACCACAAAAAAATAGTAACTTCTATAAATAATTTTATATATTTTAAAAGTCACCCTGAAATATTCTTCTAAAATATATTTTATAAATAAAATATAGTATAATGTTGTAGTATATATAAAAATGTACTCCTTATAGTATTACTATTATAAAACCAATAAGATATAAAACTTGAAAATAGTTTTAATCTCTTGAATTTTAAATTTTACAACAATGTAAGGAAACAACCACTAAATCAAAACATAATACATATGCATATATGCAAAAATATTAATTGCTTATTCAAAATGTTCTTTAATGTATACAGCCAACTAAAACTTCCAATGTTAAGCTGAAGGAAAATACACATCATTTTTATCATGGAATGACATGTCCAATCCTGTGTGAATATCTACAGTCTTCCATGTGTCACAGAAGAGAAAGTATAATAACGCTGTACTGGGAGTGTGGGAAAGCATGTTTGTAAAATATGCCAAGAGACAATATGCTTTCTACTCCTAAGAGACTGTTGGTAAATCTTTTTTATGAGTGCACTATGAGGTGAATAATTAACACTTCCAACTGAAAGTTGACTACCATCATAATATTTAGTCAATGAATTGTTACAGCTGAGTTTTAACTCACATGAAAGTAACTATAATACTTTCAATCGTAATAATACTCCAACATAAATCTAAAATAAAAGATAATGAATTCAGTTCAAAATGTCTTTTCACAAAACAGTGTTGGTGGCTGTATTTTACTATATTAAAAAATGAAACAATATTAACATAAAATGTCTTTTTCACAAGAAAAATGAATGCTTAATATTTTAAGAGTTTTGCTTGCTAGTGCATAAATGTGCTATTTTAAAAAGGGGATTCTGCCTGCATTAAAGATCCACAAACCTTTTGGTTTAATCACAAGACTAGCCCACAGAAGTCATGTGAATGAATCAGTCTAGGGTAGATAGAATAGATTTTCCCGTGTAAGTGGGCAATAAAACATTCTCATGAGTTTCTTAAGAATTTCTTAAGAATGACCAATGAAACCTTTTATTCTAAAGGAGGTTATCATGCTTTGGGGGGACTTATAAAGGGGTCTTTTATAGTGTAATCTACTGACTGGAAGTAAGGAATTCCTCATTTTTCTCCTCCTCATAGGCTCTTCTAGGATAGCACATTTAAGACACTTCATTTTAAACCAAACAACCTAAGTGGACTATAAATGAACAAGGATGTAATATTAATAACCTAAAGCATTCCTATCTGTGTAAAAATATTTTTTCAGTTTCAAATTGTAATGCATTGCCATTCTTTTTCCTCATGACTGAAAAATGGAATATGAGAATATAATGAAACAGACATAGCTCATAGGAGTTGATACCTGAGCAGCAGATAAGGGAGAAGGTGGCAAAGGATAATTTTCATATTCATGTGCTTTGTACTTTTCACATATGTACTAATAAAGCTGTAGAAGAATTCACAGCAGAGGAACAAATAGCTTTGCTATTACTGACACACCCTGATAGTGCCAAAGATACCATATCAAGAGAGCTACCTGGCTTTTCCCCAGTACTGTATGGGTGTGGATATTCCCCAGGGGTAAGTACTCTGCTTTCCAGTGCCACCTGTTTATTATACATTATCCCATAGTAGAGGAAGATATAGTTTCCATTGCTACTCAATATTCTTTTATATTTTTATATTCAACTGAACAAGACTAGCCATTACCTATCTCAAAGTAACAGAAAGGGTTTCCCCTCTTTCTTTGGGTGTTTTGGTTTGGTTTTTTTGTTTTGTTTTGTTTTTGTTTTGGTACCAGAGATCGAACTCACAACCTCACGCTTGCCAGGCAGCACTTATGCCACTGAGCTAAATTCCCAGCTCTCTTCTCTTTCTTAAAACGCCATACCCTTCTTGCATATTCCGAGGCTCACAGAGGTTTCTTAGAACTAGCTTGCTGAGAGATTCCAAGCTTAAGGAATGTCAAAGAATCTTTTTTCTTCTTCTTTTTAATGTGTTCTCTTACGTTACACACCTATAACATTGTTTTGTGAGAAAATTGTTTTAGGATTCCAAGTCACTAACTTCCTAACTTACAGAATATAAACTATTCCTAAACTGAAGACCCCTTGTTCTAGATTTGATTCACACTCAGATGCATGCCTTCCTTTGGACTCAGAGAAATTCCCATGAAACTAGTAACTTCACATAACTACTCCCCCATCTGTAATAAATATGTGGTAGAGAAAATTCTTAGAGTTACATACTCGATGACTTTGTATAGCTGCAGATTATTAGTAAGATTGTTTAAGCAAAGCTCACCTTGCTAGGTACAATTAAGACATTTCTGTATCATATTTGGAAACAAATGAACTTTTTTTTTTAGTGAAATGACTACATGAAGACCTTACTCTTTTGGGTATATTCTACTAAAGTTTCTGATATCTGAGAAAATACCTATCCTGTGGTGATAGAAACATCAAATCCTCAAATTTCTTTTTTTGAGGATGCCCTGAGAACAAGCACAGAATTTGATAGAACTGCAGTCCTCACTCCTTATTCCTGTGCTGTTTCCTCCAGAAATAAAAGAGCCCCATCACCCCTCCTCCCTAAGCACCATTTTTCAATTTTAAAATATGACAGGTCAAGTCAGCTGGGAAGAGACAGAGGTTTCAGATCTTAAAAGGTTGCAGATTCTCATCTTCCTATGGTTTAAGAAAATTGTTCTCCTTATTTGGGTTGGGATTTCCTTGTTGCCAAAGTAACTACTACTTTTAGTAAGGTTGAGGTGGGTCCTTGGTGATTCGGGCCCATAACTCTAATGGGCATATTTCATTATCTCTACTCTCAAGTGACTGCATACACAGTTCATCTCTTTCACAACTATCAGGAAGTAAAGGTAACATCACTTTGGATAATCCTAACTCAATTTACAGAGCATTAGAAATCATATATTGTGCTGAGTATAAATACAACATGGCATTAAAACCGCACAATACTAGAAAGGCAGGCATTATTACTTGAGAAAACAGGCTGTGATGTAAGGCAACAGGTGCAGAGCTGCGACTCTATGTTTGTACGGGCCCTAAGCTAAGGATTCTAACCACTCCACACTATCCATCCTAAAAGGCTGGTTCCTAATCAACTTCTTGTGTGAAGTCTAGGGCTGAATTCTATAATTTTAATAAACCTAATTCATTCCAGCCCTAACACAAAGTTATAATCACATCGATAAACCAAACACAAGTAGTGAAATATACTGAAACACAGAGTAACAAAACAAGGATTCATACTTTAACTGAATAGGATCTGGGAAGTTCTTAAAAATCAAATGTCAAGAACAAAAACCTTCGAAACATGAATTTTCAGAATAAAGGTCTAAATAGCATTCCCAAGTCACATTAGCTTTACGATTTTTTAAAATCAACTCCCGCCTTTTGTACCTTCCCTCTACTAGGTTTCCCCTTATATAACTAAACCTTATGTCTTTTTACAGCAGACAGAGTTTGTTCATAAGCGTGATTATTTCAAGGAACACAAATGAGAATCCATTTTAAGCTTTTCAATTAGGGTTATATCTCAGTCCTCACTAGGCTTACCTTGATGCTCTATGGGCCAGTCAATCAACACTATTCACTGAGTACCAGCACTGTTTATAACACAATTCTTTCCATGGATGCTTTAACAGTGCTTATTTCTCACTGGCATGACCAATCATTGGGGACAATTGATCTTTTAATAAATCTTTAAAGAGAAATCATTGCAGGTTCAGCTGTCCAGGAAAAAGACCTATAAATCAGCCTAAGGTAACAATGTTAGTTTGCCCTCTAGAGCATTGCATTTTGCTAGCACCAAAATAACCCAAAAAATACAAGTGTGCCCCAAGGATTGTCATACAAAGTGGTTCAATACAAATTGATTCATGCACACCCAGAGCTATGAAGGGGCTCCCATTCACTGAGACTAGACAGCAAGTGCTGTCCCACTCTCCTAAATAAAGAATAGGAGAGGGAGTGAGGAGAGGAAAAGAGAGAGAGGGAGGGAGGGAAGGAGGGAGGGAGGGAAGGAGAGAGAGAGAGAGAGAGAGAGAGAAAGAGAACATTAATTCAGGCAGCAGAAATCTTTGATTTTGATCCAGTTTAAATGCTAAAAAACAGGGAATCTAAAAATCAGCATAGTACTGGCAAAGAAATAGACCTGAGGATCAATGGAACAGATTAGAAGATGCAAGTGTAAGTACAAAGACACTCAGCCACCTGATATTTGACAAAGGGGCTAAACGTGTTCACTGGAGGAAGGATAGCCTCTTTAATAAATGGTGCTGGAAAAATTGGCTCTCCACATGCAGAAGACTGAAACTAGATCTATGACTATCATTATGCACAAAACTAAAGTCTAAGTGGATCAAAGACATGAACATTAAAACAGAAACACTAAATCTACTATTACATAAGGTAGGTAGAAATCTTGGAGACATAGGGGTAGGCATGAACAAAACACAAACTGCACAGGAAACACTTCAGAGAATCAACAACTAGGATCTCATATTATTGAAAAGCTTCTGCACTTCAAAAGAAATCACTATCAGAGTGAAAAGAAAACCCACAGAATGGGAAAGAATTTTAACCAGCAACCCCTCAAAGGACTTATATCAAGAACATATAAAAAACTGAAAAACATCAAGCCCCCCAAATTTAAAGACGCTCTCCAAAAATGGGCATCTGAAATGAACACAGATCTCAGATGAAGATATACAAATGGCAAATAAATATATGAAGAAATGTTCACCATCACTGGCCCTTCGAGAAATGCAAATTTAAACAACACTGAGATATCATCTCACACCAAAAAGAATAGCTGCCATCAAGAAATCAATTGATAACAAATGTTGGTGAGGCTGCGGGGGGAAAAGGAACACTGCTCCACTGTTGCTAGGAGTGTAGACTGTTGCAACCACTGTGGAAATCAATATGGAGAATTCTCAGAAGACTAGGATTGGAAGCTCCATTCAACCCAGCTATTCCCCTCGTGGATATTTTCCCAGAAAAACTGAAGAGGTCATATCACAGTGATATATGTGCACCCAGGTTCATAGCAGCACAATTTGTAATAGATAAATCTTGAAAACAACCAAGATGCTCATCAACTGCAGAGTGGATGAAAAAGATGTGGTATTTTTATACAATGGAATATTACTCAGCTATGAAAAGGATGATCTTGAGACCTTCATAGGGAAATGGAGACAACTTGAGACTATCCTCATTAGTGAAATAAATAAGAATCATATTTATAAATATCACATTTTATCTCTAGTGTAAAAAGTATTATTAGGAGGAAATAAACAACTGTAGGAGTAATAAAGGAGTAATAAAACCCAAAATGCGTAATTGCTACTATAAAAAAGAGAGGAAAAGAAAGTGCTCTACAGGATATAACTGCATGTATGTTTAAGTGTGTAAGATAGATGACCATACTACTGTTTTTGTTAGATTGTTGAGCAGAACTGTTAACAGTCTCACTGTTTGAATGTCTACTTTGTATGCTTTAATTTTGTAACTTGAACAACTATTTATAAGATGACAATATATATCTTATCAAGTAGTGATTTCTTAGTGGTTTTTCTGTTCTTTTCTTTTTTTCCTTTGGAATTTGGTATTGTTGCTACCCTTTTTTCTGTTTTGTTTTGTTGGTTTTTTTTCTCTCTTTCAAAATAAATTTTTTTTAAAAACAGGGAATCTAAATGTTTGGAATGTTCATCTTCAACATGCAGAGGCTACACAAATGGGCTGCAAGGTTGGAGGCAGTGGTTAATGCTCTTTCTCACTTGGCAAAGTAAAAAACAGTCTCTATTTACACAAAATAATTTTGTTTCAGTATGTGGAAACCACTGCTACAGTGGTGTCAAGCTAAAATTAGAGTTGGAACAGTTCTTCCTGTTTGGCAACGGATGGGCTCACATACAAGTGCAGTATTTGAGAATAAGCTGGGAGGAAAAAGTTGGCCTGTTTTCCTCTCTCACAGCCAGGTAGACACTACAATTCTGCAGGTCCACACTGACTGCTTTGTATTTTTATTTTCCTAATTCTAAAGTGAGAGTAGTGATTTCCCACCTACCATTTGCAGAGTGTTCCACAGAATACTAGCCCCTTGGCGTAAATGCTTTAAGGATAACAGAATTCTGTGACAAAGGTATTTTGGGGAAAATTCTACTGACACATTCCTGCTCCAGTAATCTCACAGACTATACCAGCTCACCAGCCATGTAAACCACTGGTCGACAATCTCATTAGGGATTTAACCCAGGGTTTACCAAACCATCTAATCCATTTTTTCAAACGCTACTTCTTAACAGTTTATGAAAAACAATGTGGGATATAGTATTCAGATAGGGAAAGCAGGTAAAAGACAAAGGTAATAGCATCTGTGTTAGGCGACTTTTAAGCATTTTTACACAGAAGCAGCCAGCCTTAAAGGCTGCAGCAGGGCCAGGGTGGGGCTCCGTGCTAGAGAACACCGCAGTGGCCAACAGTCTCTCCTGGGCCCCCTGCTTGCAGCCTGGGAGATGCCCTGTTGGGCCTCTCTCATCTCAAATGTTTGCCCCAGGTCCCAAAGCGTTTAGGTGAGCTCAACTTGCATTTTCTCCTAGAGACTTTGGCCAGTGTTCTTTCATTTCATTCTTCTCTAAACTGTCTTTTTCCTGTTGGTGAGAAAATTCATTCTGGTGCTTAATTGTACAAGTGCTTCCTTGCCTGCTACTGTTTATTTCTCAGCTCTTTTATATAATCTGAGTCTTATTTTACTAAGTAAAAATCCTCTCAACTATCTCATATATCTCGATCTACGTTTATTCACCTAAGACTGAATTGCACCAGTTTGAAAATGCTGATCTTAAACATTTTCTCCAGCAACACTTCATAGACCTTTCCACTGAATAATAAACACGTTTTTCATTTTTTATAAACTTTTATTGCCTGACAATGCTAGGAAGCACATAGTAAGAATTTAGTACCTGAATATTTGCGGGAGGGAGTAAAATTCAAGGATTCAACGTAGAAAAACTTGGAAATATGTATACAGGATGGGGGTGTGTGACACAGAAAGAGACTTTAAAAAGAGGCAAAGAAATGGTAGTAATCAAAGCAAAGTATTTTCTATACAAATACTTCTTTCAATAAAGGGCAGTACTGAAAATAACCCCACAGCATGCTCAGAAGCAAGCACTCTGCACGTCACCTGTGTTTCTGTATATGTACTCAAAACTCCAGCAGAAACAAACTAGGCTTTGAGACTCACAGAGCTGCAACTACTAGTAAAACAGCAGTTATTCACTTAAGAATGTAACTTCAAAGGCCTCACAGAAGTCACTGGAAATACTGGTTTAAGTGATTCAAAATTAATTTCCGATATTAGCTCTATAAGATAAACTGTTATTCTAAAACAATGTGATTTTCTAAAACTTCACTGGTTAAAAAAAAGAAATGTGATACTACAAGAAACTCTGTGACAGCAAAGACTTTTTCTATGAAAAAAAAATTTTAAGGAAAAAATAATGCCAAGAAGTATAGTTTGCTCTCTAAGAATTTCTTCTCCTCCACCTCAAATATGAATACACCTAATATTACATCAACAAATGTTCTGGTAAAATCTTATTTGGCTCTGTCTTGACCTAAACTTCATTTTTGCTTTCTCTTAATGTAAACTTTACTTTCTAGTGTTTTGGGACACGTGTGGTTCTAGGGTTCTTTTTGTTTTGTTTTGTTTCATTTTTCAGAAAGACACTACCCACATTACCAAATGTTCTAAATTGATTACTTAAACTATTACCATATATGGCAATGTAGGCACCTCTCCTGAGTAGGAATCTTTTTAATATTTTGTGAGCCGATTCAAATGCAGTCTCCAAACTTAAATAGAATTCATGCTTCTTTCCTTTAGTTAAGCTCAGAGTCAAAACACAACTATTTGCAGAATACTCAGTTCACTCTCTACTGAGGATTGCGAAGCAAGGTCTATAATATACACCTGATTTGACATAGCTCCATCATGCAAGTCACAGAACTATGTGAATTTTTAAGGAGGATTCAGGCTGTAAAAATAAACTATTCATTTCATATACACTGAAGCCAACGGGAGAAAAAAAAAACCCTGCTGCAATGTTTTGAGCAAAGCAACACTGACTCATTTTAAGACGCTATTTAAGGTGTTATAAACTGTAATTAAATCAGGTCCTGAAAAGTGCTAAGTAGAAAAAAAGTGTTAATTAGTAAATTAGTAAGAATACCATTTTTAGAGTAGAAAAAGTTTCTTTTACACTTTTAAACATTCACCCAAAAAAATCTTGATAAGGTGCAGTTCAGAATATTTATGGAAGCCTGACTTTATGCTTTCTTTAAAATCACAGCACTTTTCCTTCAATGGGCTCAGTTCTCTATAGAGTATATTTCCCCCTAAAATTGTAGCAATATACAATAGACTGTAAGGTATTACAGCAAAAATTTAAATACAAGGAACAGGAGTGAGCAACTCTGGGAAGTGTGAGCAATGACAATCCAGAAGGTTTCCAGGGACTAACACAGTTCCAAATGTCCCCCAGAAACACCCACATAAGCTCACTCCAGCACCAGAAATTTGTTCACAGACATTCTTTTATCAAGGCCCTTTCTAGACACTCATTTAAAACTGCAAACCCAACCCTTCTTCTAGATCTATTTCCGGCTTCTAGTTATGTTCATAGCCCTCACCACCTTCTTATATTTTCCATCAACAGCCCATCTGCATTGTATCTGCTACCACACAGGCAAATAAACCCCACAGCGGCCCACACCTTTGCCTGCTCTGCCCACTGTCCTATCTCCAGATCCTAGATCTGACACTTAGTAGGTGCTCCACAGGGGCTGGGGATTTAGTGCAGTGGCATAAGCACCTGTCTGGCAAGTCCAAGGTCCTGAGTTTGATTCCCAGTACCAAAAAAAGTAGGTGCTCAGCAGTTATTACATGAATATATATAAAGCATCTTGCCTCTTTATATCAGACAACCAAAGTCCTAGACTAGTCCTAGTCTATGCATTTGCAATGAAAGCAGAGAAATTTAAGTAGAATGAAAATCTCATACTCTAAAAATAGCTCCTGTGAAATTATAGATATTTGAAATAAATAAATATTCTATCATATATATTCAGTTGAAAATACTTCCTTGTAAGTAACACATTGCTTTGGATTAATCAGATAAAGATGAAAGTCAAGAATTTTGCCAACAGTGCTTCTTGCTAACATCACTCATTTACGGCTTTCAGCTCAGTAATATTGTATATGAAGGATATCTTGTTAAAACAACTGTTGAAGGCAAGTCATGTCATATCAGTTATACTCTGTACCCTATGGGGACACAAATGTCCCAAAGTCTATGGTAATATAATCTTGCTGCTCTGTTGAGCTAAGGCAAAAATCACAGCTTTTCAGTGAACATGTAAGCCTGCATACAACTATCACATTATCTATATGTCTTCTAGAAATGAGAGAAGGATTTCTGCTCTAAGAATTACCCTGAATCAACTTACAAAGGTAAATATTGCGAACAAATACCATAAAATAAGCTAGCAAATGATTCTAATCTCTATTTATCAACTAACAGGAAGTCTCTACTCTTTATGAACTGGTAACATGACATCTGTGGGAAAGTAAAGTCTCCCCACCCCGGGTTCCTGCTTTTCTGTAAGAGGCTCTGTAGCTTCCAATACAGAATCTTCATGCAATACTCTAAGCAGTTCTGCATTTCTCTGTTTTTACTGGGCTGTGAGGTCTTATTTTTTCCTTATAAACTTTTCATCATTATAAACTGTCTATTTACAAAAACTTAAAACTTGTTTTCAAATTTTTTGAAAAGACTGAGGAAGAGGTCATGATAGAAAAACAAAATTGGGTTTTTTCTTAATGGTGTTTCAAGGCTGGTCACAAATACTTATGGAAAATGTACAAATGTGTATTTACAAAAGTTGTGGGACAGGGGGCTGGGGATTTAGCTCGGTGACTTAAGTGCCTGCCTGGCAAGTGCAAGGTCATGAGTTTGATTACCAGTACAAAAAAAAGAAAGGAAGAAAAAAAGTTGTGGGACAATTTCAATGTCTAACAATTCTAAGGGCCAATTTTGATTATTACAGAATTATAAGTTTTCAACTAAGTTTAATTTTGATGCAATTTGATCTGAGTCCACCAAGTAACAAAATTTTAAACTAAATCTAAAAATGTTTTAACTTAAAATGTATATGCTTAAGGACTTTGAAAACACAGTTTGATAAAGAATTACTAAGTTCTAAAGTAATTATTGGCATTCATTATATATTTGCTTCCTTAAACATTACATGACTAATTTGTAAGTTCTTCTTTTGCCAGGTCACTCATATAACATTTAGCATAAAGGACATATTTTTCCTAAGTGTTTCTGTTAACGAAGAGCAGCTAAAAAGTGCATTCCAGCATCTTGCAGATAACTGCTGTGTGAACCAAAGACACTATGACAGGCTCAACCACAAGCCTGAGCAAGAACAAAGAGCCAGCATTCATAGGGCACACTTTAGAAACAAAGGTCAGGAACAATACAGGATAATACATATTAAATGAAAAACAAAATAGGAATTATCAAAGAAATTGAAATGTTTTAGAATGACAATCTAAGATTAACAGATTGCTGATAAGAGTCAACTTCCTTTTTAGGGTACTCACAAGTTCTTAAAAGTCACCTTGCTTGATGAAAAAAATGTAGGAAGACCCTGTAACATTTTCTACAGCCCAGATACTTTTCAAAACTCAACATTATATATCCTACAAAACTCTCTCTAGAAATTAATGGAGAAAAAAGATGCTTCCATGACAAAGAGGAGCTAGGAGAATTTGTGACCACCAGCCCAACCCTACAAAAAATACTGAAGGACATTCTAGGGAGAGAGAACAAGAATACAAGCATTTCAGGAACAGTGGCAGAGAGGCCTCAGTGAACGAGGCAGACAGTGGAGTGGAAGAGAAAAATAGACTATCAATGGCAGAAAAATACAATAGCAGAAATGAGGCAGAGAAGATTGGCTATAATCTCTAGTATAGAGGGCCTTGAAATACTAACAGAGAGAAACACAGGCAGAATAGATCAGGAGATAGGGTCCATTGAGCTGCTCTATAGAGGGAGGCAGTGGGACTCAAAACAAGCAGTG